>CM019065.1:304823148-305041179 GCA_009667805.1 Leptobrachium leishanense
GGGGTTGATGTAAAACACATTGGGGGTTTTTCAGAGAGCTTTTTCAATGTTGCGGACATTTCGATGCTTTCTCGTTCCCTGCACTTCCCTGCACTTTGGGCAATGAAAGTTCCCCACCCTGCGGTGTATTCAGTATTCATTGCAGGGTTCCCGGAGTGCAGGAAAAACCTGCTGCAAACCTCACGAACACCCGCCGAACACTCACCGAAAACCTGCAAAAACTGCCGCAATAACGCCGAACACGATGGAAAAGCCGAAGAGCCGCCGATCACAGCGCAGACCAGCTGCCGGAAAACACTGACAAGCTGACGAACAGATTAAAAAGAAAAAGTTTCAAAATTGAAACACTGTTTACAAAAGACTACAGAACGAAAATGCCTGGAATTTACATATAAGGTCCTATGAATGATAATAAAAAGGTCTGTTACAGAATACAGAAAAAACACTTTTTTTTAAAAAAACGGGGAAAAAATTGCCCAAAAAATCCCATATAGATCCTACAAAATCTGTAAATAAAGAGACTTTTTGCTGCAGATTAAAAGAATAAACGGTTTATTAGATATTGAATTAAAATGGAAATATTTTTAACATTGAAGCCTATGGGGTTCACCTGAATAAACCTGTCGAATGAAAACACCAAACAGCAGGGCATTTTGGCAACATTTCATTGCTGTTCGGTGTTCTCTGAATAGATGAACTATTGCTTCTCTATGGGGGATTTCACTGCCGTTGAACAGGCACCGTACTTGGCGAACTGCCTGCTCTCTGAATAGCCAAACGGCCACGAAATGTCACCATACACTGAATTTCAGCGTCCGGTGACATTTCAGACCTCTCTAGGGAATAACTCCTATTAATTTTAAAATTAAGGGTGTTTTTAAAAACTCGACATTGTTTAGTTAGTTTTGGGGAAAAAAGCTGGATGCGACCAGCCATGGCAATAACAACCACTTTGTTGATTGACTGATAGAATCCAATGGAGAATCAAGATCTAAACCAATAGGATGACTCATTATCCTTAGCCCTATACAGCTGAGTATTTGGACGCCATGAAGAGACTTGCTATGCCACCAGATCCTACCGACCTTCAATTTCAACCCCTTATATGGGAGTGGGGTGTAGGGAGGACAGGGTTGTCTGGACCTGCAGCCTCCTCGTTCTACATTTTAACCCCTCCACCACTCTCTTCACTTGAGGTAACAGCGTATGGTGTCTCAGTTGTCACTGACCATGGTTTATACAAGGATTTTCACATACAAAATTGTTTTATCACATTGTATTGGATTTCCCTAGGGATTCAACAGACCAGGCATCTCAATTCCTTTGTACATGGATTTTTAGATGCAATTCGCAAGCCCAAAATCAGTGTAGCGAAGCCAATAGAATGGCAAAACTGCTGTAGTTCTTCCAATTCCCAAATTTAATAAAAGGGAACCTGGTTTATGATTTTCTGGGAATGTGCCGCATAGAGGGGTATCCCCCCTTTATTTATTTATTTTATTAAGTATAATTAATACAGCTATGCAGAACATGTAGTTAAGTAAGCTGTGTAAAACACCATTAACCAGCCAGTGGATGATATGTAAGAAAATATAGTACAATTAGTTATTTGTTGTCAAAACTAACATTGAGACTTCAGAGCTTTGAATTCTTCAAACGAGTCTGTTTCGTGTTATGCCTCAATGGGAGCATATAACGAGACATAACCAATCTGCAGCCGTATTCCTTTAGGCTGTATTTAAAAGTTTTGATGTATTTTGCTGAAATGTCTCTAGTCATTTATATGCCTGTAGTCTGAAGCGCTATGTTCCCACTTGTATTTTTAAAAAGTTAATTTGGAACTGTTTTGTGCCAAATAAATGCTTTTACTCGGGGCTGGTGTGAAGAAGCATTTGAAATTCTCACTTATCTTATTTGTACTTGTATGCGACCCAAGAGATACCTTGAGGAGAACTTTGTGGGCTGTACCTAGCACTAGATTACTTTGTACGGATTCCTTGACCTCACACAGATCTAAAGCTACAGGTGATAGGATATCTTGTGTACTTTTTTTTTTTTTTTTTATAAAGTATTTTACCCGGAAGGATACATTGAGATTGCTCTCGTTTTCATGTATGTCCTGGGTGGCGAGTATGTACCGTTAAGTGTCTTGCACTTACTGGAGAGGTGCTCTGGCCGGGATTCGAACCTGGATCACTTAGTAGGCTCATTCTACCTAACTAATTAAACATATAAGGGGTTATTCAAAGACAGCTGAATTTACCACCAAATTGCACTGATCAATTTATTTCCCTGTACAGTGCGGTTTCGTGGCAATTCGGCTATTCAAAAAGCTAGCAATTCGCCAAATATCGACAAATTGTCAGCGAAATATGGTGCAAACGGCGGCAGTGAAATTCCCCATCGAGAAGTAATGATTAATCTATTCAGAGGATGCCGAACAGCAGTGAAAAGTTGGCGAAATGCCTAGAATTTTGGTACTTTCATTCGACAGGTTTAAACAGGCGAATCCCATAGGTTTCAATGAGAACAAAAAATTCCCAGTTTTTATAAAAAAAAATTATTCAACCATTTATTCTTTTCATTTTCATCAAAAAGTCTTTTTATTAATTTGTTTTTCTTATAAAAACAAATTGGTATTTTCTGGATTTTTTGGCGACATTTCTGATTCAAATTTTTTTTTACATGGCATTTTTTTTTAGCTCTGTAACAGACCTTTTTATTGTTATTCATACGACCTTATATATTATTTCCATGCACTTCTATGCATTATTTTACCCAATACTGTAATTTTCGATGGAATGATGCTGTGCCATCCAGTTTCAGCCACCTGTTCATCTACAGCTCTAATGTTTTCCATTTTGGTGAGCCATTCCCAGGCAGTTGGTATTAGGTGGACCTCCAGTGGAGAGGTATTAATTCTATTGTTGTTAAGTTGATATGGAGGAGAACTCATCTTTCGAACGCTTTCATTGAGTATGGAAGATCAAGATGTAACAACTAAAAGCATTTCAGCTTTAAGTTTGAAGCAGGGCTGTCAAACTCTGGCCCCCCAGATGTTTCTGAACTACACCCCCCATGAGTCCTTGGTCTTCTATTAAATAGAAAGAATTCTAGGAATTGTAGGCATCAACATCTGGGGGGTCGTGAGTATGACAGCCCTGGTCAAATGGCTAAGTAATAGCCGTCACCTGTTGTAAAGCAGTACTCATTTCTCTCCAAAAGGGGACGACCTCGAACAACTCCACTACTCTTAAACCATTGCTAATTTTTCAAACTCATACTGTTATGAAGTGAATCCTAAACAAAAAATAGCATACAAAGGAAATATGGTTAGGTAATCTATACCAAGTGTGCATCAAATAAATGAATTAAAATAAAATAATGAGAACACAGGAGCTGAAACATACTGTAAGATCTCCCGTATAACCCCATACTGTAACTAATTAATAGTGTGTGGTGTGTAGTGGTAAAAAACTAAAGGGGTTATTCACTAAGTGCCAAACTTGCCAACAAATTGCACCAAATGATGAATGTTACTGTACGGTGCAGTTTCGTGGCAGCTCATCTATTCACTAAGGTCTCAATTCTCCAAATACTGGCGAATTGACAGCGAAATACGGTGCAGTTTGCTGCAGTTCATCAGTCTTCGGTGGTAGGGAAATTGTCCCATAGAGAAGTAGTGGGTAATCTATTCACAGAACGCCAAACTGCATCGAAGTGACAGCGAAATGTTCTGATTTTTAGTTTGACAGGTTTAAACAGGCGAATCCTATAAGTTTCAATTTTTCAATCATTTTTATTCTTTCTTAAAAAAACTTTATTCTTTTCATTTTCAGCAAAAAGTATTTTTATTCATTTTTTTAACACTTTTTTGTATTTTCCGTACAAAATTTTTGTTTCCCAATCTTTTTAAAAAATTTGAGTTTTTTTTATTCTGTAACAGATCTTTTTATTATTTTTTAAAGGATCTTTTTTTATTATTTAGACACAATTTAATCGGTTAAACACCTATTAGGAGAATAGGAGAATTCCGTGTTTTATTGTTTGTTTTTTTTTGCAGCTTGGTGGATTTCGCCAAGGCCAATTTGCCTCTCTTCGGCGGTCTTCAGTGCTCTTTGGCGATGTTCGACAACTTTTCGTGGGTCTTCGGCGACTCCATCTTCACTGCACTGCACTACGGTGACCCTACGGCGAATATTGAATTCACTGTAGTTTTGGCAAAATGGAATCGCCAATAAAGCCCCTTAAAAACCTGCAAATACTCATTTCAGTCTCAGTCACCGGTGAAAATGTTTCTGAGTGTTTCGAAAGCGTCAAATATGATTGACAGGCTATACATGTTCGTAGATAGGAAATCACAAGAGCTAGAAAAAAATAACAGTGTAACACTGGAACCAAAAATGTAATCCTTGAAGTATTAGCTATAAAAACTCTTACTATAAAATATTGTGAGCTGTCAAATGAAATCTCGCAAACAGCGCTCAAACAATACAATGATGGTTCTTACTAGTGGGACTGAATAGCACCACACTATAAGTGACATAGAATGTGTGTTTATGGTTCTACGCATTGATCAGCCTCTGTGTGTGTTAACAGAAAACCGCTGAGGAATCATACAATGCAATGAATCATGCATAGGAGATACAAAATGGCTAACAATAATTCAAATATATCAGGGTTTCTACAAATGTCATGCTCCAGTGCCTTTCAATTACTTTTTTCCAATCTTCTCTATAAATAGATATGTAATGTATCTGTACAAATATGTAAATAGATAGATTTTCATTCTTGCAAGCTTTAGTTTAAAATTGTTTTCTAATCTCCTCTACTTTCTTCTGTTTTTCTTCCTTCGAATAGTCTATTGCATGCGAACATTGAAAAGTGCTAGTGGGTGGACAAGATTTTCTTAAAAGAAGTATAATTTGTGTTAAACTGTCAGATATTCTTTCTTTGTTCCGCCACTTAAAAAGATGTCCCTGTGCGTTTCATGGAAGTGTCACAACATTCTATTCCAACGCATTCCTAAGGAGAATGCGTCAGCAAAACTCTGCAACCGATCCACAAAATCTATTCTTCATTAAGTAATATAATTCTTTTGGAAAAGCGCATGTTTTTTTGTTTTTTAATATTACTTTTGTTTACAGGTATACCATTATGAAAACTTCAACCACCAATATTCATGCATAATACTTATTGTCATGCCTCATGATTTAGGATTTATTGTATATTTTTACTGTTTTGTGTTGAATCAGCCTTTGTTCCCTACATGCTATTGTTTTCATAGCTATTTTGATCCTGCTGGGTTTCCTTAGCCTTCTGTATCCAGCTAGTTTCCACCCCCTTGCTCAGTGTCTTATTCTAAGAGACTTCCTGGTTACATAGCAGCCATTCTGTGCTCACTGCTGGACAAAACTAATTTCTTTTTACCTGCATTGCTGTACACGATTACAAGATTGTCAGTCTGATCATTAAACTCTTTCACTGGATTCATCGTTTTACGTGTCAGTTTTGCTGAGATGGAGCTATCTGCCGACCTTCATTGTGTGAGTACTGGTCAAATACAGACTTACAAGAAAAATAAGTGTAGCGCAAAAGGAAATGCAGATCTTGGTTGATGGCTTGCTCTTCTAACCAGACCTCAAAAAAATAGAAAAGAAAACTTTCATAGTGCAGACCATAACACTCTCAAGATGTATATCATGTATTATGGTCTCACTCACATTCGTCTGAGCCACCGGCTCCGGGATCTTGCACCTTAGGGTGATTACTGACCACCCAATCGCCCTCTTCAGGTCTTGATAGGTTCCAATAGCTAGGTAGGTTGTTTAGAGGGTACAACTTCCATCAAAACCCATGACCATCGAAAGAAGTCGCAGATATTCAGCAGTGGATAAATTAAAAAACGTTTATTCCATAAAAACAATAAAAAATGTGCCAAAAATGCTTTTCACCTGGGGTGTAATATCCTTAGGGCTTCATCAGTTGGCTTGTATCCTCCACTACTGCTAACTGTCTTAAATATACATTTTCTATCACATGGGCCAATAGGAACTGCCGATTTTGGCGGGAACAAAATTGAAGGGTACCTTCCCTAGTTTCACTTTCAATTTGATGTCAAATCTTTATATATAACATACAATATAAGCGAGATGGGCGAAATAAGCCTATTTAAGTTTAGATTTCTAATCATCTGTGAATGTTCTCTACATAATTTATGCACCATGATGTAGATAGTGCGATGCATAATAGATGGTCTAGTTGATCCTAGCCAAGAAATCACAATTTCTGATCGCAAACACAAAGGTAGGAAGACATGATCCATGTTTACTTTCAGATTCATTCTCCCAAAATGTAAAGATCCGGTCATTTCCCCGGAAGTGACGTGGCTCCATGACTCCACCTCCATATGGAAATGGGGTCACAGATCCACTCCACCGCAACTGACCGGTGAGATGATATAGGGAACTACATCAGTACAAATATCCTCAAAAGTATTGGAGAGATACAAACAACACCTCAAATCATATGGACAATGAGGATGAGTCCATACTCTCATCCGGATTCGCTAATGTGAAATGTCAACATCCGGACATTCAACCGGAAGTGACAAAACACTGGGCTATCCTGTTTACTCGCAAGAGTGAAACTACGAGTCTGCGCTCTTGCGATTATTCTATCCTGATGTTATATAGACATTGACAACTACAATTTCTATAGCATAAACCAAAAGATCCCATGAGGGTAAGAAAATATATCCCCATTATACGTTAGAGAAATGTTAATCTGATTCCAAGTATAAACCTATAATTCTGATAGGGAATATAGTTTAACCAAATGATAGACCCGAATTGCATATTCGGCATAAGACCCTCTCATTGACATCATCATACTAAGGTGCAGAACAGCAATCCAATATGAAGCTAGATGATTAACTGATGACAGTAGATTCTAATTACTGGATGATCCATTATAAAACAAGAGAAAGATCAGAGGAAATTACATACTTCAAAATCTAGATTGAGGCCAGACGGTGCCAGTGTGTTTAACATGTAGACCCACTTCATCTCTGCACAGTTTGATTTTTCTATTAAAGTCACCTCCTCTCCAATCCTTAGTGACTAATTGAATAGCTTGAAATTTCATGCCCTCAGGAGAGTTGTTGTGTGCTTTTCTAAAATGTGCAGGGACTGAGTGCGTTTCTATCTCTTTACGTATGTTATCGATGTGTTCTCTGATCCTCACTGTCAGCGGTCTCGTGGTATGGCCAATATACTGAAGGCCACAAGGGCAGATAACCTGGTAAACCACATTCTTAGATCTACACGTAATAACATCTTTAATCTTATATTCTTTCCCCATTCTATCTTTAAAGGTCGAAGAAGTCTTCTTGCCTTGCTGTAAAGCTTTACCACACTGATACCACTCGTGGTAAATTAAACATCTTTTTTTGAATACCTTTAGCAGGGCTCAAAATCTCCACTCGCCTACTAGCATTTGGCGAGTGGAAATTAAGTGAGGGCGAGTGGAAATGCACACACAGGCAGCACAAAAAATTATTTTGTGCTGCATATTCCAGTGGTGTCACCATGCAGCCTCCCGTTCCCCAGGCTGCACGGTGGCAGGGATCAGCTGCCTAACCTGACCAAACTCATCTCTATCACTGGCAGGGGTGGAGAGGAGCTTCCCTGCCTCCTCGCTCTGCTCACACTGGGGTCTGATGACTGGGGATACATGTATCTGGGGTCTGATAATTGGGTATTAATGTTAATTTTGTAACTTTATTTGAAATAAAACCTTTAACAGTGTAATTTCATAATATAATTTAAGGGGTGTGTTTAGGGGCAGAGTTAAGGGCTGGGTAGGGGTTAGGTGGAGCAACTGATGGCGAGTAACTCCTATAGCCTGGTTAGTAGCTTGGGAATTGAAATTTTGAGCCCTGCCTTTAGTGTGATTCTTGACTAAAGTGGTTCGTAGGTTTTTTGCTCCACGATTTATGAATTTCGGTATTTCTTCTAGTATTTCTTTCAAGGAGGGATCCTGTGATAGAAGGGACCAATGTTTTTTAATGTGGATGGCACTGGTGTGGCTACTAAAGTTGGTAATAACAGGTACTGTGGTCATATTCTGGCTAGTGGGTTTAATTTTATATTTCAGGATATCCCTGCGTTCTATCTTTCCGACTTCCTCTATCACATAATTTAGATCAGATTCCGTATATCCTTTTTCTAGGAAATCTTGCTTCAATTTCCGGGTCTGAATCGAATATTGTAGATCCTCAGTACAGTTTCTTTTTATTGTTTGAAATTGTCCCTTAGGGATACTCTTTAGCCACGATTTTGAATGACAGCTTGTTTGGTCAATATAGCTGTTGACATCCACTTTTTTAAAGTGCGTCCTGGTCTTAATTAGATTAGCTTCTACATAGATGTTCAAGTGTAGAAAATTTACTGATGACGTACTGATATCATAGTCTAATTTGATTCCCCAGTCGTTGTCATTTAAATATTGGAGATGAAGAGATGAAGATAATCAATGCCTCCTTCCCAAATGATCAAAATGTCGTCAACGTAACGTTTGAAGAGGACCAGGTGTTGCGCCCAGTCACGCCGTCCGTAGATGAACCAATTTTCCCAATCGGCCATGAACAGATTGGCGTAGCTGGGCGCAAACCTGGTCCCCATGGCATTTCCCCTCTCCTGAACATAAAACTGGTCTTCATATTTGAAAAAATTGTTCTGCAAAATGAGTCTAATTCCATCAATGACAAATTCAGTTTGTGGTTGTGATATACCAGAATTCTCTTCTAAGAAGGTCCGTACTGCATTGCAGCCCTTCTGACGAGGTATAACACTATAGTGTGATTATACGTCACATGTGGCCAGTATATATCCTTCTTTCCACTGAATTTTCTCAAGCTCTTGTACTATATTGATACTGTCCCTCAGGTAGGAGGGAATGGTACAAACTAAAGGTTGTAGGACTGTGTCTATATACCGTGAAAAATGGCTAGTAGCTGATTCTATGCCGTATATGATGGGCCGACACGGAGGTTTAATCGGATCCTTGTGCAGTTTTGGAAGCCAATAGTAAAGTGAAATTCTGGGATGTTTAACGAATATATAGGCTTATTTCGCCCATCTCTCGCTTATATTGTATGTTATAAATAAAGATTTGACATCAAATTGAAAGTGAAACTAGGGAAGGTACCCTTCAATTTTGTTCCCGCCAAAATCGGCAGTTCCTATTGGCCCATGTGATAGAAAATGTATACTTAAGACAGTTAGCAGTAGTGGAGGATACAAGCCAACTGATGAAGCCCTAAGGATATTACACCCCAGGTGAAACGTGTTTTGGCAAATTTTTTATTGCTTTTATGGAATAAACGTTTTTTAATTTATCCACTGCTGAATATCTGCGACTTCTTTCGATGGTCATGGGTTTTGATGGAAGTTGTACCCTCTAAACAACCTACCTAGGCGTATATTCCTCGGACCCGGATTGAGGTCCTGAACCACGTTAGTGATTCTTTATCTTATTAATTATATACTACACTCACGGCAACAGTCTGCACTATGGTACGCATTTCTCTTTAAGCTATTGGAACCTATCAAGACCTGAAGAGGGCGATTGGGTGGCCAGTAATCACCCTAAGGCGCAAAATCCCGGAGCCGGTGGCTCAGACGAATGTGAGTGAGACCATAATACATGATATACATCTTGAGAGTGTTATGGTCTGCACCATGAAAGTTTTCTTTTCTATTTTTTTGAGGTCTGGTTAGAAGAGCAAGCCATCAACCAAGATCTGCATTTCCCTTTGCGCTACATTTATTTTTCTTGTATCCATTCTTTGGTTGTACCGGACAAGGACAACCCCACCAAGTGGACAGCAGCATCGGGATTTGTTATCTCCATCTAAAGTCTTCCATCAGCGCCTATCTATTTCCTGTGCAAATACAGACTTAGCTAGTCTAAAGCATCCACGCCTCACAGCTTTGCTTAGGGAAGCAGAATACTTATTGTTTGTCAAAAAGTGTCCACTAAAAGTCCCTTGTAAGCATTAGACTTGGTTTTGGTATTACTCCTAGTCACTATATCTAAATGTCTTGTTAATGTCTCTATGCTAATTTCTGCACTAGGTCTGTTTTTTTTGTCCTAGGCATGGAACACTGGAAAAATGAATGATTTTTCTCCTTATCCAGTTCAGGTTGAGCTTCATTTTTTGGCTGCCAGTTCATTTACACAAAATATTGCCTACTCAATCAAACCTCCATAGCATATATGATTATCAGGGTTATTCAGAGAGAGCCAATCTGGCCCCGAAATGGCACCAAACAGTGAATTTCCCCGTATGGTGCTATTTCGTGGCCATTCGGCTATCCAGAAAGCAGGCAGTTCGCCAAATTTGGCAAATTGCCAGCAAAATACGGTTCAGAGAACCACGAACAGCAGTGAAATGTCAGAGAAATGCCCTGATGTTCGGTGTTTTCATTCGGCAGGTTTAATCAGGCGAATCCCATAGGCTTCAATGTTAAAAAATTTCCATGCAATATTTTTTATGCAATATCTAATAAACCGTTTATTCTTTTAATCTGCAGCAAAAAATCTCTTTATTTTTTCACTTAAGATTTTCTTTAGACATTTTTCAACCTTTGTTTGGAAAAAATTATTCCGCTTCTTTTTTATTATTTATTATTATTCATAGGATCTTATATGTTAATTCCAGACATTTTCATCCAGTAGTTTTTTTGCAAGCAGCATTTCAAATTTGGCGCTTTCAATGGTTTCTTTATTTTTTCTTACCCGTCAGGCGGCTTGTCAGCTTTTTTGGCGGCTGGTCGGCGCTTTGTTTAGCGGCTCGCAGACTGCGTTTGGCAGCTGTACGGCAGGTTTGCAGCGGCTGTCCAGCTGGTTGGTGGCGGCTCATTTGGTGCGTTCGGAATTTTATCGGTGGTTACATAGTTACATAGTTATATAGGCTGAAAAAAGACATGCGTCCATCGGGTTCAGCCTCTCCCACATAACCTACTGCTGTTGATCCAAAAGAAGGCAAAAAACCCAGTCTGAAATATGCAACATACTGGGAAAAAATTCCTTCTTGACCCCAGAATGGCAGTCAGATTTCTCCTTGGATCAAGAAGCTTTTACCCACATGTTAAATATTATAACCCTTAATATTCTGTGTCTGCAGGAAGTCATCCAGTCGTTTTTTAAAAGAAACTGGTTATCGGATCAATCCAAAATTTCAGATTGTATCGGCAGTTTTTTCTGTTGATTTTGTGGTGGATTTTTGGGTCCTTTTCCTGCACTTCGGGGTCCAGGGAATTTGATTCCCCAAGGTTCGGGGTATGAGAGAGCCCCGAAATGTCACACCCCTTATGTTACACAGACGAAATTGGTCGGCATATTTGTTTGAAAGAATACTCTGCAGCTAAGATTAGCTAAGCAAACCCTCACCATCACAGCAGTGGATGAGAAGTAAAGCGGAAGAGTGGGTGGGAAGCCCATCAGCTCCCAAAGGACACGGGCCACAGTCCAACAAATATAGGCGTTCTCATACTCTTACACAACCCCATAAATGGTTGGTGATAGAGAGGCCACAAATTGAAACACAGTGGATGTTTGACAGTCCACTTGCTCCAGACTCCCATCTCAAGTGATGGGATGGGGTATTAGAAATAGAGAGACTCTATCCTATATTAGGCTGGGTTCACACCTGAGTGTATCTCATATGCGCATTTTACGCGCGTTTTTGTCGGGCGTTTTATGAGCGTATTACCTGGCACTTTTGACAATTAGAAAAGCGTGTCGTACACGTGTTTTTTTGATTGACTATGGAGGCGTCCAATGAAAAATACTTTAGCGCCTTTTGTGCCTGTTGCCATGTGTGGAACACATGTTCATACGCGCGTTTTTGATGCCGAAAACGCACAAACACCCATTACTGCTCGTTCACTTTGAAGTCTATGACCGCAGTCTCGCTGTAATACGCCCCAAAGAAGCTCCTGTACTTCTTTGGGCATTTTACAACGCGTTCCTACGTGCTGTAAAATGCCCTGGTGTGAACCATGCCCATAGGAAATAATGGGATTTCAGTGTACGAACACGCTGTAAAATGCCCAGGTGTGAACCAGGCCTACTGTTCCTCAAGCTAGTTGGTTTAGTGGTTAGAGATAAGAGTAGGTGGACTGCAAGGCCATTCAAATAATTTTCTTCAAAAACTAATCTTATTTTTTCAGCAGCGCATGTGACATATGATTTGCTGCTTTGCTGCTCTATTACCAACCTGGAACAGGAAGGGTCTGAGAGTTTTGTGGTTTTTGTGCATAGAGCTCTGATTTGAAATGTAAAAGAAAACACCATTCACACTATTATTTAACCACTTGGCTGCGGAGGACGTGCTCAGCGCGTCCTGCCAAGTGCTTCTCCTGTGCGATGGACGCGCTGAGCGCAATCGGCCAGGATTCTGGTTGAATGCTGAGCCCCTCCGATGACGATGACATCTATTTCAGGCACCCCCCGTGAGTGCGGAGGAGGTGCCTTAAAGGGAGGGGGAGGTCCTTCGGACCTCTCTCCCTCCCGATCGCCGGGGGCCAGCGATTAAAGGCAGGCATCGTTTGGAAGGGCACAGCCTGCCCTTCCAAACGTTGCCTGCCTTTAACCCCTTGGGGGTCAGATCACGATTCGGCGCCGGAAAGCGCTGGATCGTGATCCTCTCCCAGAGCTGGCCGACATCTTGGATGTCGGCCAAACGTCTGAGATCTCCCCCTGACGACTGGTGTCATCGTGCATAGCGCGATGACGTCAGTTTTAGAGTTAACCCCTAGCTGCCACCAATGGTTGAGATAGAGGGTTCCAATGAACCCCCTATCTCCCGATCCGTGGCAGCTAGGGGTTAATGTTTGGTATCGTTGTATGGGCCAGAGCATGGCCTTTCCAACAATATCAAATATGACCATCTTAAAAGTTACCAAAAATTTTTTAAATGTAAATAAAAAAATATTTAAAAAAATAAATAAACAGCTTTTTTTTGTTTTGTTAATGCAGCAATATTTTTCCCATTTCAATTATAATGTGAACAATGATGCTGCACTAATGATTTTTGTAATGGGTGCGTTTGTTAAAAATCACGTGATTTTCCCCCCAAAAAAATGTAACGACTCCCCATTTCTAATTTTTTTAACCAGCGCAACCCATAGAAAATCTAACCGCAAACGCTCACATGTTAAAATGTGAAAAAAAACACTTTACACATTGTAAATTATTGAAAATTAAACTGTTATTGCATTTTTTGTTATAATATACAGACAGGACATGACGTATACATATAATAATGATATATTATGAATCTGTCGAGTCTGCCAGAAAGAACGATATATAATATGTCTGGGTCACATAATAAAATAAGGCTTCAAAACGCGTTTAAACATGATGATCAACCAAATGACAAATGATTTAGGTAAACTAAAAAATGGTCGGAGCAGTGTGAAATAGAGTTTTAATGTGGATAAGTGCAAGATAATGCAGCTGGACATAAAAACCCAAGGGCTGAATATAGAATATTTGATACAGTCCTAACCTCAACATCTGAGGAAAGGGATTTAGGGGTTATTATTTCAGAGGATCTAAGGGTAAGTAGTCAATGTAATAGAGCAGCAGGAAATGCTAGCAGAATGCTTGGTTGTGTAGGGAGAGGTATTAGCAGTAGGAAAAGGGAAGTGCTCATGCCACTGTACAGAGCACTGGTGAGACCTCACTTGGAGTACTGTGTGCAGTACTGGAGACCGTATCTCCAGAAGGATATAGACATCTTAGAGAGAGTTCAGAGAAGGGCTACTAAAATGGTGTACGGCTTGAAGGAGAAAAGTTACCAGTAAAGGCTTAATGATCTTAACATGTACAGCTTGGAAAAAAGACGAGACAGAGGAGATATGATAGAAACATTTAAATACGTAAAGGGAATCCACAAGGTAGAGGAAGGGAGTATATTTAAAAGGAAACAAAGTAGCAAAACAAGAGGACATAGTCTTAGATTAGAGGGGCAAAGGTTTAAAAGTAACATCAGGAAGCATTATTTTACTGAGAGGGTGGTGGATACATGGAACAGCCTTCCAGTTGAAGTGGTAGAGGCCAAAACAGTAATTGAATTTAAGCAGGCATGGGATAGGCATAAGGCTATCCTAAACAAAAGATAAATCCAGGTAAAGTATCCATGTAATTGGGCAGACTAGATGGGCCGAAAGGTTCTTATCTGCCGACATTTTCTATGTTTCTATGAGCGAAACTGGTAAAAATTAGCTCAGCACACAGGTGTGAAATGCCTCAGCAGCGAAATGGTTAACTAATAAAGATTTTTTAAAACATCTCATTACATGCCAAGCCTTTAATTTATTTAAGAATTCACAGAGGAACAAATTTTGGTCTTATTTTCTGTTACATCTTTTCAACTGATTCTAAGTGTTGTTTCAATGCTGATTTCAAACATGAAATCGGTTTTCCTCTACATGCTTTAGTTTTCATGCAATTTGAAACTTGTGCTTTCAGGATAAAAAGGACCCCTTGCTATTTAGGCTGGGGTCAGACCAGCGCACTTTTAACGTGCGTTCTGGCGCACATAATTACGGCCGCACTAGCAGCAAATGACGGGCAATGACAGCCAATATACGAAGTACGGTCGCACGAAAGTCCGGCCGCGCAACGCAAGTGGAAAATGAACGCATTTTTTCGAGAACGCCGAACCGCTAGTACGGACGTACAGAGTGCGCAGCTGCGGCATAGCGGTGTGTGTGCGTGATTAGGAGACGTCAGACACTGCTAATGTCCAGCCTACATAACGTCCAGACGCAAAAAGAGTTTTATTGACGATCTGAAAAAATCACGCACGAAAAATGCGCATCGTATGACCGTTTTCGCGCACTCCGTGAAAAAATACGTCAATTCGTTCGGACGCACTTTTTTACGTTCGCGTGTAAAAATGCTTTCGTTTGACCCTAGCCTTACACTAGGGATAACTTGATAACTAGGCTTACATCTACCCTAACCTTAAACTAATGTCGCACATTTTTATAGACATCAATATTCTTCATCTCTTTTGTTAATTTTGGATTATACAGAATTATCTGCTTAACACAAAAATAACACCTGTTTTCTTTGTTCAGTGAGTGGAGGCATTAAAAGGGTTATTCAATGAGCACCGAAATGTCACCAACATTTTGGTGCTCTCCCGTTCCTTGCACTTCGACTAGCCTGATTTGCCGACCCTGCGGTGAATTCAGCATCACTGCATGGTCCCCGAAGTGCAGGGAACGAGCTGCCAAATGCATCCGAAAAACTGCCGCAAACTGCGTAATCGATCTGAAAAAACGTTGAAAACCCACCAAATGCATCCAACGATCCACCAGATCTGGAAAAACCTGACGACCCACCAAACAGAGTGCCGACCAGCCACCGGAAAACACTGACCGGTCTTATTTATTTAAGCCGAAAACCCACAACTTTTAAAAGATGTTTAAAAACTACTGCATCCGAAAACTGCTTACAAAATCCTAAATAAATAAATAAAGAGACTTTTTGCTGCATGTGAAAAGAATAAACGGTTGAATATAATGTTCGGTGTTCTCTGACTAGATTAACCATTACTTTGCTATGGGGAGTTCACTGCCGCCGAAGATCACCGTATTTCGCTGGCAATTGGCGAACTGCCAGCTTTTTGAATAGCAAAATTGCCCCGAAATTGCACTGTATGGGGAAATACACTGTTCGGTGCAATTTCGGGACCAATTCGGCTCTCTTTGACTAACCCTGTATGTATTGATAGTGAATGTTTTCAACATATGGCTTCTGCTTTAACGTTCCAGAAGATCAAAGCAGCTGTGTTTGATGGACCTCAAATTCGTTCCCTTGTACGTGATAAAGAATTTGTCAGGAAGATGAATGACATGGAGAAGGCATCATGGCTGTCTTTTGTGGCAGTTATACAAAACTTTCTTGTTAACAAAAAGGCAGATAACTATGAGGTTCTCGTTACTAGACTGCTGATTGCTTTTCACGATCTTGGGTGCAACATGAGTATCAAGCTCAATTTCCTGAATAGTCGCCTTGATCAATTCCTCGAGAATCTTGGGGCGGTTAGTGATGAATAGGGATGGGCTGCCGGTTCAAATCGGTTCGAAGTTCGATTCGAACATTGGCTGTTCGAAAGTTTGCGAACTACGAACTTTTCGAGACGTTCGTAGAAAGTTTGAGAAAAAAAGTGTCAAAAAAATGCTTAAAAGATCCTAAAAAAGCGAAAAATACAGAGACTCTTTACTGCAGAATATAATAATAAATCGTTTATTAGATATTGGATTAAAACGGGAATATTTTTAACATTGAAGCCGATGGGATTCATAAACATTTCCCACTCATTGTTGGTCAAACATTTTCCACTCCTTGTTGGTCAAACATTTCCCTCTCATTGTTAGTCAAACATTTCCCACTCATTGTTAGTCAAACATTTCCCACTCATTGTTGGTCAAACATTTCCCACCCATTGTTGGTCAAACATTTCCCATGGCTTCAAATCGCGTTTAAACATGAGCAAAAGTGGTAAAAATTAGCTCAGCGCACAGCGGTGAAATGGCTCAGCACTCAGCAGTGAAAGGGTTAAAAACTTTTTTTTTTTTAAATGTCATTGCAGTACCCGGACCCCCATACACCTTTTATGGCCAAAATCTTGCATATATGCCCTCTGGGAGGGGACCTTAACTTTCGAACGTTCGAGCCCCATTGACTAGCACGGTGTTCGAATTGTGTTCGAGTTTGCGGTCGAACTTTTTCGGGTGTTCGAGTTCGAATACGAACCGAACACGGGGGTGTTCGGCCCATTACTAGTGATGAACAGGAAGAGCACTTGCATCAAGACCTCATGACAATGGAACAGCGTTTTCAAGTGTGATGGGACAAAAATATGATGGCAGAATACTACTGGAGCATCAAACAAGGTTACCTTGAGAAAGTCCACAAACGCTACAGCTAAAAGCGCAAAGTATTGCCTGAATAGGATATATTTGAACTTTGCATCCCATTTTATCAGTTGTCTGATGCGAATCACCTTTCATCTTTATGTCGAAATATATGTTAATTTAAAGTAAAAAGCATTAGAGCATACTCATACTTGAGTATAATGGATAAATGTTTCAGATTTGATTAGTGGTGATACATATTTTACTCCCAACAAGTAATTTTTTTAGCTTTTTCCAAACTTGAATGCATATTGTGAGGCACCTACGCATTTTTGTGAATACATAAAGAATATTTTCGCCAAGACAGTTGTTTAAGCCTAATTTTAAGACTGCGTGACCATAACCTCCTCTTATAGACCATGTCATGATGCGTGAGGTGTCAGAAGCTCGCTAAAAATCTAAAGTGATGAAAAACATCTTGGGCTTATAGTGAAAAACGAACTTCAGATTTGAATTCAGCACACTCAAATTAGGGAAGAACAAGTGCTGGTATCAATGCAACAAAAATGTGTTCCCCAGTGTAATCACAATACTATTGGCAGTAGACAGAGTATATTGTAGGTTACAATTGAAAATGTTATTTAACCTGCAAAAGCTTTGAGAAGAAACCTGTATTGCTAGAGGTAATTTTATAGGTAAAGAAATGCTAAATGTTAAACAAGGTCCATAAAAGACATTGTACGACAACCACCAACCGCTGTGTTCACAGTTGCAGGTCACTTAATGTTATTTGACAGTGGTACAGTATTCACTCGTTTCTGTGTTCACAGCTATAGATTGCGTACTGTTATTTTAAAGTTGGTAGAACATTTAATTACTGCCATTTTCACAGCTAAGACCATATCATTTATCAACTATGATGGCCTTCATTTATTTAATTCCACCCGATATGTATGCATATTAATGGAACTGACAATATTGCTTATTTTCCAATTGTTGTAAAAGTTACTGTATGAGATATTTAAAGATGATTAGATTTGATAGAGGTTTAAAAAATTGCATTTATACATGAAATTTTCCACATTTTTTGACTTAGAGTTAAAATAAAGCATTAGAATTGATCTTTAATTCCCTATTTTATCAGGATCATATTGACATAGCTATCAGCCAACTCGTTATCAGTGACAATATTGGTTGGTGTTAATTTCATTCAAGGTGTGGGCATTCACACATGTATGAAAGGCTTTAGCTGCATGGTGGAATGTTTGGAGATTACTCAACGTTGGTGACATACTTATGTGAAAATGATGTCCTATGCACAAATAATATGTAGAAAAGGGTCACACATTCCTGTTCCAGTCATTTGAGATCAAGAGTCCATTCAAGCGGGAACTCAGTTCCACCATTTTTTCAGGGAAAACTGAGACTTTTTGGCCCCTTACACTGTAAAGTTTTTATTGGGTTTCAATCAAAGCTTTTGATATAACGTCAATAGAAATATATGATATTCATTACAATGATAATAATGATACCATAAACCCAGCCTATCTTTATATTTAATCAGTATAGTCAAATTTTAATGCGGCGGCTGTGTTATGTACAATATGTCAATGGTTATTTGGGAAGCAGACATTTTGTTGAGTTCCCACACTTAATTTTCAGGACTAGTCCCCTGGTTATAATTCATTATTTCAGGCAAAATAGCATAGCAGCAACATTTCGACTGTACACAGTTTAAAGATTAACAAAAATATAGATATATATTGTGTCGTTTTTGTTTTTATTTGCGTACTATATTATGCATACACTGATCAGCCACAAATTTAAAACCACTGAGAGGTGAAGCGAATAACATTGATTATATGGTTACAATGGCATCTGTCAAGGGGTGAAATATATTAGTCAGCAAATAAATAGTCAGCGCTTGAATTTCATGTGTTGGAAGCAGGAAAAATGGCAGGTGAAAAGATCTTAGCGACTTTGTCAAGGACCAAATAATGATGCCTAAACTACTGGGTCAGAGCATCTCCAAAACAGTAAGTCTTCCGAGGTGTTCCCAGTATGCATTGGTTAATATGTACCTTCAGTGATGCAAGGAAGGACAGCTGCTGATCCGACGTCAGGGTTATCGGCACTCAATGCTCATTGACAGAGATGAGGAACGAAGGCTAGTCCGATCACACAAAAAAGTAGTTCAAATTGCTGAAAACCATAATGCTGGCCATGATAGAAAAGTATATGAACAAACCTGACAGGTACCACCTACCTAGCCTCCAAACTTTCATAGGTTTTAATCCGACTGAGAATCCTTGGGATGTGCTAGAACAGCAAATCGTATCCATGGATGTCCCTCCTCACAACTTGCAGGACTTAAAGGATCTGCTGCTAATGTCTTGGTGCCAGATATGAAAGGTTCAGAGGTTTTGTGGAGTCCATGCCTCAATGCATCAGAGCTGTTTCGACAACACAAAGGAGACCTATGTCATATTACACACATGGTTTTAATGTCGTGGCTGATCAATGTATTAATGAATGATAAAGGTTTAGTTCGTGGAACAATAGTAGAATATGGCAATGTAACTAACCATGCTAAATGTTTAAAATAATTTTCATCTATAAAAAGGTATTGTTTAATATCTGGTCACCATTACACATTTGCATGGCCAAAATGTTTGGTTCGTCTCTGATTCTGAATTTAGTTTGGAAAATTCAGAGGTGCATATATTTGTCTCTTATACTTCTTTATATTTACTTCTATACACCCTCCATACTATCCCCTATACCCTATCTCTATATCCCCACACCAGAAATTAGTTAGGATTACTTTTAGGGTTACTGTTTATTTAAGGGTTAGGGGTAGTATGGCTTTTAGTGTTACTTTTCCACTTCTTTTATGATTAGGGTTTGGGTTACAATTGCTACTTGTTTTACAATTAGGGTTATGGATTTTGCTTTGCACATTTTTCAGTCATCCGAATGAATCTGAATAAATCCAATTCTATTTTGACTATATTCGGATCAATTTAATAAATTTATTTTAAATCAACTCGGTTCGGCAGCTCGGTGTTTCAGAAATTCCAGATGCTTATGAGCTTTTGAAATAAACAACTGCATTTGTATTTGATCCAAACTGAATCTAGCAAGTGTAGCTACCATAGCCTTTGCTTATTTTTCTGTGAGACAGATATGGGATTCAGGGAATGTTACTTTTTAGCTGCTTTTTCTGATGTGTGTGGTTGAGGTTGGCCACATTAATTTGCATTTCAATCTCAATGCATGTCTGATTAACAATTTATTAAGACGTACAAATGCATCCTTCATTCTTTTTTAATTTTTTTAATTCTAATATGTACTCATCTCTAAAATCTATTAATAAATTTACTTCAAGTGTTGCAGTTTTCACCAAAGCTATGTCCAGATTACCTAGCTTCGTTGAAGACGAGTAACACAACTGTGAAAAATATAGAATTGAATGATCAGAATTATTATTTAATCAATAATTATAATATATTTAATGGTTTATTTTAGCAAATTAAGGTGCTCCACATTTTGTAGACTTTATACAATATAGCTGTTATTCCAAGGTATTTATGGAAAACAATGAGGACATCATTATTCAGGCCATAATACTTTAAATTCTAATTCATATATCTGGCACTCGAGAGATGTTTAAGGGTGCATGGTATCAGGGCGTACCCTTCAAAAGAACTATCCTAAAAAAATTAATAAATTATATCTAATTATCTAATTTCTGCTTTCTCAAAAATACTGTTGCATGTGTTTTTTCGGCAAAAAACTATTAAGTTTAATCTATAATAAAACTGATTATTCTTTAAAAGTATTGAATTTTGTTATATTGTTACACTCATTATTTTCTGGGATGGACTGAGGACATGAACCAGTCGTGGTGGGAGCATGTTCAGCAGCAGGAATGAAGCGGGTCCATCAGGGGCGGACTGACAAGAAATGGGGCCCCTGGGCAATAGGAGGTCATGGGGCCCACCTTGTTCCGCACCCACAGGAGGCCACACCCATAAAAAACACTCCCTACAACGCAACACCCACATGTACATTATTGTGCTAAAGAATTTATTTCTGAACTCCTAAAAATAACCTTTTTGATAATCCACTTGGACCCAGCAGCGAATTGTGCCCCCCCTCCATACTTACAGATGGCCACCGCACTGCTGCAGCAGCCATCACCCACTCATTGCAGCTAAGGCTGTGCCACAGCACATAGTACCACAGTCACAGCACAGCACAAAGTCCCTGTGGAAAATGTGGGAAACTGACCATCACTTTAAAAGATACTGTAAGCAGGCACGTTGCACTGGCGTCACGACCCTCTCGTGACACGTCACATGAGGGGGCAGTGCAGGTGCAACCGCGGCGTTTTCTGAGTGCACCGCTGGCTGCATTTTAATTTCTCCCTATGATCATCGGAGGAAACCGGCGGGGGCCCACAGTGTCGCCCCAAACCGGGCCCCTACTGACCCGTGGGCCCTCGGGCAGTGCCCGATGGGTCAGTCTGCCCCTGGGGTCCATATAATATGTACCACCACTGTGGGTGGTGTTTGGATAAGTCATGGGTAGAGATAGAGGTCTGTGGCACCTGTCCCCGGCTAGGACAGCCCACTGGAACTTTGTCCTCTGTGCCCAATGGCAGGATAAGACCAGATTATGTTTGTTAATGAGAACAAAAACAAATTGATAAGAGCAATGAGAACAGACAACGGCATATGTTGCCTGTCTTTAATTGAGTCCATGCTTCGGTTTCAACTTTCGATTTTGTTGGTGCTACTACCACAGATATGTAACCATATTGAAATCAGCCTCTTTATGCTCACAGGGCAAGGACAACCAAAATGTCTCCACTACACGAGAGACGCTGCAACCTCCTGGCTGCCCCTTTTGATGGTAACAGGTTAATTTGCATATGGTCAAGATTTCTCTGTACTGTCACCATTGATTTAAAACACTAGAGACCTACAGGGATTCATAGAAGGACAGGCCACTTGTTATGTCTGTTCTTAAACGTATAAATGATATGAGTCTGGTCATTTAATTTTAGTTTATTTTGCAATTCCACTTGATCGATGTAATCATAAATACCAATTTTGTAAACTAACAGCAGGAGATGCTGTGGTCCCTCCATTCCCTCACTGTACTTTGGCAGTGAAAGGCTTATTATCACATAAGTATTCTCTCACTTCACCAACTCCACTGCGGCAGGATGGGGTTGATAATTATGGAAGTGAGTTTCTAAGGGGGACCTTTCACCGTGGAGAAAGCGAGAAATCCATATTCAGTTTGACATTGGCAACCTTCAGTGTACTGCGATATCCATTCACTTCACAAACACAAAATATTCATATCTAGCTTTCTACAACATAAGTGTATCACAGTTGCTACATACTTACATAGTTACATAGGCTGAAAAAAAGACGTGCGTCTATCGAGTTCAATTTTATCACACATCACCTATTGCTGTTGATCCAAAAGAAGGCAAAAAACCCCCAGTGTGACACACTCACCGAATATGCAGTATACTGGGGAAAAATTCTTTCTCGACCCCAGATTCACATATTAAATATTATAACCCTTAATAGTTAAAAGTAAAAAGTCTCTTTATTTATAGATTTTTTTGGATCTTTTAAGTATTTTCTTTTTTCTGTAACAGACCTTTTTATTATCAGTCACAGGATCTTATATGTAAATTCCAGACATTTCCGCTCAGTAGTTTTTTTTGCAAACAGCGTTTACATTTTGAAACTTTCACGCGTACTGCTTTTTTTTTTCACCCCGTTCATCTGCTTGTCGGGTTTTTCCGGCGGCTGCTCTGAGCTGTAATCAGTGGCTCGTCGGGTTTTTATGGGCGTGTTCGGTGGGGTTTTTGCGGGTTTCCGGTGAGTGTTCGGCAAGTGTTCTTCGGGTTTGCCGCGAGTTTTCCCTGCACTACGGGGGTCCTGCGGTACTTGCTGAATACACTGCAGGGTCAGCGAACTGGTATCACAGAATCGCCCTGAAATGCAGGGAACGAAGGTCACCGAATGTGCGGCGACATTTCGAATCTCTCTGAATAACCCTGTATGATTATTGACAAATCCTGCTCCTGCTTTGATTTCCCTAACTCCGACCCACATAGGGTATAAGGGGCTTGTGTGTTCTTCACTCCAAATTGCATAACTTTGCATTTGTCTACATTAAATTTCATCTGCCATTTAAGTGCCCAGTTCCTCAATCTATCTAAATCCCTCTGCAGCGAAGTAACATCCTGCTCACATTGTATTACTTTTCCTAGTTTTGTGTCATCTGCAAACACTGATACATGACTTTCAATGCCTAATTCTGCTGCATTTACATGCCAAAGGACTTTCATGGCATACCGTATGTACTAGCCAGAAGATGCATCACATGTTAAACCAGGAAGAATAAAGTTGAACAGTGCAGATACGGTGAGATAAAATACATATAATAATTTTTACACCATTAAATTGTTACAATTTCACCCAGTGCGATAAATGCTGATTGTTCTTCCACTAGAGGCCAGTAGTGCCCCGTTGCGTCCTTATAGTTTTCTGCTATCCTGAAACTGAACTTGACATCAGTTGCATTCTTTTTAATGCCCTTTCCTCAGACTATGCATCTGTCACGTACCTCCTAGATATATAATGTCTGATCGCTGTACGCAGACGGGATATCCTACACTGGCGGTCCTTGAAGTGAGCGGAAATGACTACCTATTGCCACACACGGACAGTAACAAGGTATACACACATGAAACAGAATCACTAACACCAGGGGTTAATGCCAGAGCGGACCGTAAACCAAATGCCGTGGACTGTTACGTCAGCCAAGTGTCAGGGGTCGTTATGCCAGAAGGGATCATCAGCCAAGTGCCATGGATCTTTATGCCAGAAAGGATCGTCAGCCAAGTACCAGGGTTAACAGCCAGGAGAATTGTCAGACAAGCTGGGGTCATACACAGGACAACAGATAGCAATAAAGAAAGAAAATGGCAGAGCCTTCAATGGAGTGTAGTGAAGGAAATTTATTCGGGTGCAGCAAACCCCAACAGCAAAATCAGTGACGTTTCGACCCGAAGATCTTATTATTATTATTATTATTATTATTCTTTATTTATAAAGCGCCAGCATATTCCGCAGCGCTGTACAATAAGCACAGTATAGACAGGGTTACAATACATTGAATAACATTTGACAAACAGTACAGGAGGAGATGAGGGCCCTATTCCCGTAGGAACTCACAATCTGGGAGGGTTGGGTTGGAAACAGGAGGAGAGGACTGTAAGGTTAGAGTGATTGATGATTGCGTCAGTGAGTTGGGTGGTAGGCTTCCCTAAATAGGAACGTTTTAAGGGAGCGTTTGAAGGAAGAGAAGTTAGGGGAAAGTCTGACAGTACGAGGGAGAGCGTTCCAGAGAGTGGGGGCTGCGCGTGAGAAATCCTGCAGTCTATCATGGGAAGAGGTGATGCGGTGAGAAGCTAGGCGCAGGTCACTGTTTGACCTTAGGGAGCGGGCTGGGGTGTATTTGGTGATTAGTGAGGACAGGTAGTGGGGAGCTGAGTTAGTGAGGGTTTTGTAGGTAAGGATAATGATTTTGAACTTAATTCTGCAGTGGATGGGGAGCCAGTGAAGGGACTCGCAGAGGGGAGCGGCAGAGACAGAGCGGCGGGTGAGGTGAATTAGTCTGGCGGAGGCGTTCAGGATGGATTGTAGGGGGGAGAGGCGGGACAGAGGGAGGCCAGATAAGAGATTATTGCAATAGTCGAGTCGGGAGATTACCAGGGCGTGTATGAGTTGTTTTGTGGCGACAGCGGTAAGAAATGGCCGAATTCTGGTAATATTACGCAGTTGGTATCGGCAGGAGGAGGAAAGAGACTTGATGTGGGGGATGAAGGAAAGAGCAGAGTCAAGTGTAACTCCAAGACAGCGAACTTGGTTTGATGGGGAAATGGTGATACCCTCCACCGTGATAGAGAAGTCAGGAGGTGGGGAGGCATTGGAGGGAGGAATAAGTAGGAGTTCAGTCTTCGACATGTTGATCTTTAGGTGGTGGGAGGCCATCCAGGAGGAGATGCCAGATAAACAGTCACTGACTTTTGAAAGGACAGGGGGAGAGAGATCAGGGGTAGAGAGGTAGATCTGAGTGTCATCAGCGTAGAGGTGGTAATTGAAGCCAAAGCTGTTGATGATTTTGCCCAGGGAGGAGGTGTAGATGGAAAAGAGCACAGGACCAAGGACAGAGCCTTGAGGTACACCAACAGATAGAGGCAATGAGGAGGAGGAGTTACCAGCAAAGGACACACAGAAGGACCTGTTGGATAAATAGGATTCGACCCAAGCGAGTGCAGTGTCACCGAGACCCAGAGAGTTGAGGGTCTGTAGAAGGAGGGGGTGGTCAACAGTGTCAAAAGCAGCTGAGAGGTCAAGCAGGATGAGAATAGAATAGTGGCCGTGTTTTTTAGCAGTTAGGAGGTCGTTGGTGACTTTGGTGAGGGCAGTTTCAGTTGAGTGTAGGGGACGGAAGCCAGATTGCAGGGGGTCAAGTAGGGAATTGGAGGACAGGAAGAGGGAGAGGCGGTTGAAGACTAGACTATCTTATTCATACATTAAGACCTTCGGGTTGAAACGTCACTGATTTTGCTGTTGGGGCTTGCTGCACCCGAATAAATTTCCTTCACTACACTCTGTTGGAGGCTCTGCCGTTTTCTTTCTTTTTGCCGATATTTGGGGCTGGCGGCGTCCGTTTCCTGGTGGTTGCCTTGTGGAGATCGGTTGGTTGGGGCTCCCTCCCGGCGGAGATCGCGGTGCTCTCATTCTATAACAGATATCAATAGACGCAAGTGAGCACAGAGAGGAGTGAAAACTAGAGATGTGCAATTCGTTTCGTCCCGAATTGAAATTCGGACGAAATTCACCATTTTCGTGGTTCGGGAGCATTTCCGAAAATGAAATATCGACCACCCGAAATTTCGCATCCATTCAATT
Organism: Leptobrachium leishanense; assembly: GCA_009667805.1. NCBI lineage: Eukaryota > Metazoa > Chordata > Amphibia > Anura > Megophryidae > Leptobrachium > Leptobrachium leishanense. Next base: position 304,849,103 of record CM019065.1, read on the forward strand.
CGATGATTTGGATCATTCAATGATTTGGATCATTCGATTATTTGGATCATTCGATGATTCGGATCATTTCGGCAATTCGGATCATTTTGGCGATTCGTATCATTTTGGCGATCCAGCTCATTTCGCCGATCCAGCTCATTTCGGGTGATTTGGATCAGTTGGTTTTTTTGCTTTTTTATGAGTTATTTCATTTTGTATTGCTTATTTAAGAATGGCAAGTAGATTACTACCAATAGAATGTAAGTTTCTCTACTTAATTATTCTTTTAGGACTTTTTAGGCATTTTTTGAGTGAAATTTTAGGTTTCCTAACTTTTTTTAAAGAAACAAGGCTTTTTAATCCATAGGTTTCAATGCAGCATAAGATTCCGCACACTGCCGGGCAGCGCCTCTCTGCAGTATAATTAATGCAGCAAATGAATCTGCACACTGCCAGGCAGCGCCTCTCTGCAGTATAATTCAGCATATGAATCCACACACTGTCGGGCAACGCCTCTCTGCAGTATAATTAATGCAACATATGAATCCGCACACTCCCGGAAACTGCCCGGCAGTGTGTGGATTCATATTATGCATTAATTGTAACGCATAAAAAATGAAAAACTAACTGATCAAACAATGAATCGATCCGAATCAATGAATTGATCTCCAGAGAGGTGCTGCCCGGCAGTGTGTGGATTCATATGCTGAAATATACTGCAGAGAGGCGCTGCCCGGCAGTGTGCGGATTCATATGCTGCATTAATTATGCTACAGAGAGGTGCTGCCCGGCAGTGTGCGGATTCATATGCTGCATTAATTATACTGCAGAGAGGTGCTGCCCAGCAGTGTGCGGATTCATATGCTGCATTAATTATACTGCAGTGTGCGGATTCATATGCTGAATTATACTGCAGAGAGGCGCTGCCCGGCAGTGTGCGGATTCATATGCTGCATTGAAACCTATGGGTTAAAAAGCCTTGTTTCTTTAAAAAAAAGTTATGAAACCTAAAATTTCACTCAAAAAATGCCTAAAAAAATCCTAAAAGAATAATTAAGTAAAGAAACTTTCATTCTATTGGTAGTAATCTACTTGCCATTCTTAAATAATCAATAAAAATAGAAATAACTCATAGCAAAACGAAAAACCAACTGATTCGAATCACCCGAAATGAGCCGAATCACCAAAATGATCCGAATCACTGAATTGTTTCGAATCACTGAATCGATCTGAGTCACTGAATCGATCCAAATCACTGAATCGATCAGAATCACCGAGTCTAAATGATCCGAAACTATAGAAAAACTGTCCGAAATGATGAGACAAAAAAAAAAAAACACCGGGAAAAAAAAACGAAACGAAAAAAAAAGTCATGCACATCCCTAGTGAAAACCATGTTAGGGCAAGGAACTAGGGCTCAGACGTCTGGTTTTAAACACAGCGGGCGCTGCATCATTACACCGTGCCTCCCCGTGTCGGTGACCCATGACTGTGACCCTCTGCTACTTCACTCGGCTGCCGATCAGTGAGGAAGGTGCTGCTGGCCGCCTGGAACCCAGACGTGGGACGTGACAGCATCGTTAATATTGTTTTAGTATATATGTTTTCTATTATATTTGTTAACTTGTTTTTTATTGGTCTTTTCATTCAATTCATAATTGCATATTATTAACTGTGTACTAAAGCATCAGATTATCTTCGATTTTTATATTGTGCAGAGTATAGGGTCAACTTTACCTGGGTGCCAAAGGGCACGGGTAACCCTCCTGACGCTACTTGTATAAACCTAGCCTAAAATATTTGTGGTGTGTAACTAATGAAGTAACTTATAAAGTAACTTCAAACCAACACATATGGTAATTTTATGCAAATTTCAAGAAGTAGTTCTAGGCTCGTGTCAGATGAGCGCAGTGTTCACGTCCGTGTTGCTGCACATTTTAACGTCCATGGTAGCATACAATTATGATCAATAGAGACCCACACATGAAGTACAAGTGGACGCAAGTTAGGCTGGGGTCAGACGAACGCAGTGTTAACGTCCGTGTTGCCGCACATAAGTACGTCCGTGATAGCATACAATTGTGTTAAATGGAGCCCCACACACGAAGTACGTCCGCACAGAAGTGCGGGGGCTGACGGACGCTGCAAACGGACGCAGGTTAGGCAAGAACGTAATACTGCTAGAACGGACGTGCGGAGTGCGCCACGTCCACAACGTCCGCATAGCTTTGTGTGTGAGTGATGGAGCGTGGTCAGACGGACTGCATTTATACGTCCAGCATTTTTGACGGACAGAATGTTTTTTCATTGTAATTTATTTTTCCCTCCTACATCCGTCAAAAAATAACTTCAGTGAAAAAACGGACTGTGTGACCACTACTGCGTCATCCGTACTGACGATGTCCGTACTGCACGGACGTACAGTCCGTAGAAATCACGCTCGTCTGACCCTAGCCTTAGGCAGGAACGGAAAACCGCTAGAACGGACGTGCGGAGTGTGCCACATCCGCAACGTCCGCATAGCTTTGTGCGTGAGTGATGGAACGTAGTCAGACGGACTGCATTTTTGACGTCCAGCATTTTTGAAGGACAAAATGGTTTTTCATATTAATTTTATTTCCCAGCTACATCAGTCAATAAAAATGTCAGTCACAAAAACGGACCGTGTGGCCACTACCTTGTCGTCAGTCAGAAAGTACGTCCGTTGTGCACGGACGCACAGTCCGCACAGAATGCGTTTGTCTGACCATAGCCTTAACCCTATTTTAGCATGTCAGCATAAACTGTTTCCAATGTTCCTGAGCACAAGCTTCTATTCCCTATACTGTCAGTCCATACACAGCCTTATATGCTTCATTCCAACCCACTGAGGAGTTTATTAAGCTAGTGACATTATTTGACATATTCCTGGGGTAAAAGAATATAGGAGCACATTCACAGGTTTATGACACCTGGACCTGACTGTTGTATACTCATGAACTTTTCCTGATCCTGACCAACTCAACCAGATCAGATCTTATTAATTGAAGCCCCTGCTTGATTTTAGGTGAACCAGTTAATGATACCTTGCAGTTCAGACAAGGTTGCTGTCCAGACCTTTTTTGGAACCATTGCAACTAAACACAGATTTTGTTTTTTACTCAAACAATGGTGGATTAACATCAGCAAAATACGATGAATCACTTTTGGTAAAAATATGGTGGGTTTCCTCGCTAAGGAAGTTCCACCATAGTTTGCCATAGTTTTCCTGGTAATTGCAGTCGTAGTGGGTCAGAGTTGTTTTCGCAGTTATTTCCGTTGATGTTCTTCAGCGTTGTGTTTACCGTTGATTTAATAATTGCAACAATCAGATTTCAATGAAGAACTCCACTTTGAGATTGCTAAAATATATATTCCCCTTTGTCACAATGGTAAACAGAGAATAGCCTCAGTTGACTTCTTCTACGGTAGAATAACAGTGGTACTTCTCCGGAGACCCGAAGTTCCCTGGAGCTCTAACAAATGGTATTTTTACCAGTGTTTTCGACTACGATGAACTTTGGTGGACAATGGTGCTTGGTGAAAAATCCCTTATATATTCTTCACAATGAGGCTGCGATAAGAGTTTGTTTACGTGTTGAGTTTTGTATTTCTCTAGTGTAAAAGAAGTCCCAGGTTTACGTTGGAGAAGAGCCCATTTTTTGCTAGGATCCCTTAAAACTACAGCTCTCTTCTCCCAAGAAAACAATCAAATAGCGTGTCGTTCTAAAAACCTTTTATTTGTAAAGGAATTCAAATGCAGTATTGTATCGAGTATCGTGTGTTTTGCTGAGGCATGTTTTATAGTTGATTTCCTTGACAGGTAATTTAAGATTATAGCTTAATTGCCGTGGTTCCTGAGTTCTTAGGTACTAGTGCATGCATTCCTATTTCCTCCTTGGGCAGATCGTCGGTGATTCATGTTGGCACTTCACACGTTAAAAGGGGTGTTATCATAAGTTAGAGTGAGTGTGTGTCAAGGTATGCTAAAGTTCTCAGTGCAGTCTCATTTCCCTGTGTTAAACTGGCTCGAGAGCTGTCCTACTTTTACACAAGTTGAAGAAAAAAGGTCAGTTTGAGAGGGTTTTCTTGTAAATGTATTGTTCCCTGCTTTTGGAATACCATGACGAGTGCCTGGGTATTAACAAGTACAATGTACTGCGTCTGATAAGGATAAATGGTATTTTTTAAAGTGATAAGTATTTCTCACTGCTTATTTTCTGTTTTGTGTTTCCATCTCGTATCTACACAAGTCTAAGGTATCAAGACAGACTAATTTACTGTAATAATCTGAAAAAATATGCAAATCAACCTTTTATCTAGTGTATTCTATGTATCAGGAAGATATAGGGACATTAGAATATATATATAAATATATTTATACTAATCAGTGAGTGGTGTCAAGTTGAAAACCAACACACAGGATTAAAGCCTATAATTCACAGCTTTGAAGAAAATAGATTTTAGTCAAAATATTGATTTGAACCCCAAATTATAAGCACAGTTTGATTTATAGTAAATTATTCCACAGTTTATTAAACATTCTTGCTTTTAGCCTAATAACATTAATATTTAGTATCAATGTGATGTCATGGACATTTATATTTTGTGGCATCATTTTTATTTGTGTTTATTAAATCATACACTTGTAAACAATTAATCTAGAAGACTAATATTGATATCTCTTAATATTGTATATACATTATATCTCTAAGAAAAACAAATAACATTTTATTGGACTTAGAAACATAGAAAATGTCGGCAGATAAGAACCTTTCAGCCCATCTAGTCTGCCCAATTACATGGATACTTTACCTGGATTTATCTTTTGTTTAGGATAGCCTTATGCCTATCCCATGCCTGCTTAAATTCAATTACTGTTTTGGCCTCTACCACTTCTACTGGAAGGCTGTTCCATGTATCCACCACCCTCTCAGTAAAATAATGCTTCCTGATGTTACTTTTAAACCTTTGCCCCTCTAATCTAAGACTATGTCCTCTTGTTTTGCTAATTTGTTTCCTTTTAAATATTCTCCCTTCCTCTACCTTGTGGATTCCCTTTACGTATTTAAATGTTTCTATCATATCTCCTCTGTCTCGTCTTTTTTCCAAGCTATACATGTTAAAAGAATGATTTAGATAGCACCATTTGCATCTATTTAATTTCCAACGTAGAGGAAGGCACATTGGAGGTGGGATTTGAACCCATGTGTGCAGTTTACATTTGGATTGTCAGTCTGTTGCCTTAACCACTCTGCCAACTGGTCACCTAATCAAGAATAATAAAAAGAACCCAAAACCCTCTTTTTTTGTCATATGTCATATGCTAAATGAAACTTTGTCAAATATGGATTTATAATCCTAAACAGGTCATCCTTAATAACAAACTCTAATTATTTTAATGAAAAAAATACATATTTGGGGGTTAGTTTATTTCCATGAAACTAAAGAAATGCTGATAGTATTTTCCTGTTTAAGCAGCATCATTGCTAAATAATAACTGATACTTAAAAATACATTGGGCATCAACAGCACTAACTGATGTGTGAAAGGCTGAACTTGATGGACGCATGTCTATTTTGAGCCGACGTAGCCATGTGTTGTTTATAATTTCTTTGAGACCAATGAAATTCCAGGGTTGTCAAACATAAAAAGTACGGTATGCAAAACAAGTCTTCTGAGTTTGAAATTCCAAATGTAAACACTAAAAAAATAGTAAAAAACTGTACTTTTCAGCTAGATCATGTTTTATAATTAAATAGTTTATCCTTTATGCTCCTTGATTAGTTGAAAACCTTTTGTATTGGTTTAGCACCGGCAAATAAAATCAAAACATGGAATGGCTCCAAACAGACTTTGATTTAGAGTAGGTAGACAAAGAATGGGGGGGGGCCCAGGCACTCCAAGCAGCCGTTCTTTTGGCAAGATTATTCAGGTAACAAATGCAATGTTTTGGCTGGTTCACGGCCTTTCTTTAAACTGTTAAAAGCTGTTAGTCGGGCAAAACTTTGATTCTGTATCCTCAATAAACTAGCCACTTGAATGCCTACTTAGAGTGTCTAGACCCTCTTCTATGTCTACATTGTCTATGGAGCCTGGGAGTGCTCTGGAGTCCACAAGCCTCCATATTGAAATTTAGGCTAAGTTGTGTCCATGCTATTGGAGTGCAAATTTTCCCTGTTGCTTGAATTTCTATTTTGGTGAAAACTGCAGGAATTTGGGCTATATTCCCTAGTTCCAGTTAACATGGGGATGCTAATGAGGAAAATCTGCGCCCTCAGTTGGTTAAAGTGCTGTATAAGGCTAGGGTCAGATGAGCGCATTTTGTACGGACTGTGCGTCCATGCAGTACGGACGTACTTACTGACTGACGACAAGGTAGTGGCCACACAGTCGGTTTTTTTCACTGACGTATTTTTTGACTGATGTAGGAGGGAAAATAAATTACAATGAAAGAACATTCTGTCCGTCAAAAATGCTGGACGTATAAATACAGTCCGTCTGACCTTGTTGCATCACTCACATACAAAGCTATGCGGACGTTGTGGACGTGGCGCACTCCGCACGTCCGTTCTAGCAGTATTACGTTCTTGCCTAACCTGCGTCCGTTTGCAGCATCCGTCAGCCCCGCACTTCTGTGCGGACGTACTTCGTGTGTGGGGCTCCATTTAACACAATTGTATGCTATCACGGACGTACTTATGTGCAGCAACACGGACGTTAACACTGCGCTCGTCTGACCCCAGCCTTAGCAGGACAGTTACCTACTGGCAGAGTTGTGTTTTCCTCATGTATCATGTACGACTCATGTTTGTGCTCCCCTATTGTAAAGCGCTACGGAATATGCTGGTGTTATATAAATAACTTTAACTCATGTTAGTGTGATATTCTGTGGCAAGCGCCCCCTCAGCACCTTGCCCTGGCACACAAAGCTACCTGCTGGGATACTTGCGGTAGCACTTTCTCTCCGCTGCGAGTATCACCTCCTGGAGTCCATAGGAATCTATGGAGGGCTACGCTTCCGAGATGCAACACCTGCGAGATCTCACTAGACCGTGCGGCGGTGCCGAGTAATCGCGGAGGGAGACAGGGAACTATTTGTTCCCAGTCTCACTCTGCTTCTGGCGACAAGAAGTGGCAGATCGGTCCACCGCTCTCGCCTTGGGATAAAAGGTGGGTATCGAATTTATTGGGGGGGATTTAGAGGGTGCTGCATGTTTCTGCAAATGCAGAATCATGTAGCGCAAGCTTTTAGAAGGTGCTAGAATATGACTGTCCACATCCCTGTGGTAATTATGGCTAGCACTATGTAATACCTACTTTCCAAAAACACTAACGTACGTTTGCGCTCCCCATGTTAAGTGTTGGAATCGCAAAGTATAGTAAGCTAGTGGAAGCTAGCACAATAAATGCTGCACAAATGGGTTACTAATGGGGGTAACGTCAGGAATGTAATATGGAGGGCATGTATTAAACTCACTTATCCTGCCGCTAATGCTTACATATCGAGGTGCTATCATTCGGGTGAAGGGGGAACAATTCCGGGAAGACCAACAAAACCCACTGTGAATTGTTCTTCCATAGCCAATAGTATTCCCATGGAAGCAAGTATTGCAGTTTTGTAGTATAAAAGAACATTGGGATATCCTAAACCACCGTGTGCCAACTGCGCTCGAAGGATGGACGCTTTCAGACGAGGCTGTCTATCTCTCCAAATAAAAGGATTCGCTGGAGGTCTTGACAAAAAGATAGGCATGGGGAAAGGGGTACCGACTGCTCATGGTCACTCCTCATCATGTCCTACAATCTTCTACACTTTTTTCCAGTGCGCTAGTGTTTTTAAGGCTATGTTGCACCTAATTCTGCTCTATGCAGCCCTTACAAAGCCACACTTTATTCATTTTAATTTGTATTTTTATAAATGTTAGTCTTTGCTCATAAGGCCATCAGTAATTTAACTCAAGATCAGACTCCTTTACAATTGTTAGTACGAGGAAAAGTCGTTTTTGGATATTTGTTACTGTAACACAAGTTGACTTCGACTTCGCAGTAAATGTAGGGCACATTTTAACAATCCGTCAGCTTACTAACAAGAATTTACATGTTACATTGGCATGCTTTCTGTTACGCTCTGGTCGTGCCAAGGCAAAGTCCTCTGATAGTTGTTGAATTCAACAGAACCTCATGGGAATGTGTCCAAACCAAATAAACAACAAAATATAAAACAAAGGTGTTTTCACATTTGAGTCAAACATACACAGCTCTGGGAAACGTGTCTGGACCAAATTTTGGTAAAATGAATTCCTTTGATTAACTGAATATTAATGAGATAATACAATGAGGTTTTGTACTTTTATTGTCCAGGTATGTAACAGGAGATACATGGGTTTTCTCATGGCTAACAACAGATTAGGAGGAGAAAACCCCTCCACAGTTCTATCCTAGTTCAAGTGCTGTGCTCTCCCTTGCTGCTGGATGTAAAGCACCCGCTGCAAGAAGCAATATGGCGCCGTCCCTCTGGTGAACAAGGCATGCGCGACTAGTGGGACTGTGCACACAGCCAATCAGATGCCTCTCGATGCAAAAGCTTATTTTCATTGTCCTTTTGCAGCAATCTTTTACTGTCTAGGACAGTGTTTCCCAAACCTGTGCTTAGTGGCCTTCAAACAGGCCAGGTTTGAAGCACAGCACAGGTGATATGATTTGCTGCTCAGTGATTGCAGGATTCAGACTGTATTTCCCCAAGGCAATCCTTAAAATCTGGCCTGTTAGTGCTCCCTGATAAGGCCGGGGTCAGACAAGCGTCTTTGAGAGCGAAAGGAACATCTGTGAGAGTGGACGTCCTTCCACACTGACACCCGTCTGGCCGCCTCGCTGACTCAGTTAGTCCTCTCAGCGCTGCAAGGCTTGATCCTCTTAAACAGAGGATCGCGCTTTGCACCCTCGTCTAACGCGCGTCTAGTGTTTCGACGGGGAGGCTTTCAGTATGTCAGTACGGGCGCACATAGTACGTTTGTCTGACCCTGGCCTAAAAGGTTTGGGAACCAGTGGTAGAAATTGTGGTATTTATAACGCAGAACATGGTAAATATAATTTTTTCGTTTTAAACATATGTAATAACACTACTCCACTTCTAGGTGCAGGTCCACACATAAACGTTCTACAATACATTTATCAGTAGGTCAGACAGATTTCTTTTGCTTCTGAAATCAGAATAAAATATACAAATTTACAAAATCTTGCTGCTGCGGGATGCTGCCCCCTATTATCCTTGTTATTATTTACTACAAACAAGTTTACTGTAATTTCTATGTACCATTAACTATGAGTTCTTGGAGCCCCTCTGTCTTCTTGATTATACAGAATCATTGGACTGAAAACATTTATTGTGAGTAATGTAAGTGCATGCATGACTGTTTACCCCATGTAGATGTTCTAGTCTGTGTCTTTTTACAATATGTATTAGCCTATAGGCAAAACTATAACGAATTCTCATCTGAGTGAAACACATTTTCTCAGGATGTGACAGTCGGTTGAAGTGAAAGCAGCACTTTATGAATTCTTTTGTATTTGTGAATCACAAATGATGATGACTCACTTGAATCCGGGCTGTAAAACAAAGGTACACATCTGCAAATTGCCTGACGCGTTGCTCCTTGCTTAACGTATCTGCAAAATAATTCTTCTGTGTAAAGTGTTCTTTGATGATTCCTAATACAATTTAATAACTTAAAACCCTGTGCTGCTGTGGGCTTATAAACCCCTATTCTAATTCTATTTTTTTTCTGTTTTCTTTCTTTCTTTTAGCATAATGACCTCGCAACTTTGATCCGGTTAGATTCCTGAGATACAATGGACGACCTACTTGTTCTTGACCTGCTCTTGGATTGCCCTGTGTGCCTAAGGAAATTGGATGTCACTGCCAAGGTTCTGCCATGCCAGCACACCTTCTGCCAGCCGTGCCTGCAGAGGCTATTGAAAGCCAAGAAAGACCTCAGGTGCCCAGAGTGCCATACCCCCGTGTTTTGCAACATCAATGAGTTGCCAGCCAACTTGCTCTTAGTACGTCTCTTGGAAGGCATAAGAGGTAGACAAAGCCTTGTGAGAAGGAACTCCTTACAAAGAATGGGTGGGCTATTTGCCCAGGAATCATTCAAAAGGAACCGAGAACAGAAGCCAAACTTTGATCCTCAGTACAGGATTTCCTCAAAGACCATGTTGCCCAGAGAAGGGGTAAGATGTTTTACTGTATAAATCTATTATTTGAGTGTTTATTCATATTGTCAACACAGTGTCTGCAAGTCAGCGTTATGTGTCTCTTATCTGAGGATGTAACAAGCACATTGCTCCAAAACGTTTATTTATTTCTCTCCGCGATGTGAAATGCCTGCATCACTAATACATTTTAATGTGTTTTACTATGTTTACAGCTTGTAGATTAGGAATCTACGGAAAAGCTTAATTGCGTTTCTAGAACAAGCAGCAAGGAAGATGTTAATAAGGCTTTAGCAACTGTGCATGATTGTGCCACCAGCAGACATTCTGGGCAGTTTAATCTGTATAATGTGATTTGTTGCCATACAGGTGTTTTTCTATGGATGCTTAGCTGACAGCTTCTAACTTTAAAACAGCCTAGGACACAGGAAAAAGAAATAGAAAATCACTCAGAGAATCAGGATTTTACTGTCTATGCACAAGGGACATGATTGCAGTAAGAAATATTATTATTATTCCAGGCGCAGATTGGAATGTTTGATTGCGATGAATTATTGCTACATTTTGTCTGTTTAAATAACATTTCATGCATGTTTGTGTTTTTAAATCTTGAAAATGTAGGAATGAGGTTAGTATCAGTATTTTAGTTTGGAGGGATTGTAAGAAACAAACTCTTCAATGGGGGTTTGGGTCGAAATCCCTACAACCAGGTTCACTAATGCCAAAATCCCGACGGCCAACTTCCCTACACAGACAACTCCCTGACGGCCAACTTCCCTACACGGCCAACTTCCCTACACAGACAACTCCCTGACGGCCAACTTCCAGACATCCAAAATCCCAGCGGCTAACACTAACCTTACTCCCTAACCCCCTAAACCTAGCCCTAACCCTAGCCCTAACCCTAACTCCCTAACCCTAGCCCCCTAAACCTAGCCTTAACCCTAACCCCCCTAAACCTAGCCCTAACCCCCTAAACCTAGTTCTAATCCCCCTAAACCTAGCCCTAACCCTAACCCCCTAAACCTAGCCCTAACCCCCATAAACCTAGCCCTAACCCCCCTAAACCTAGCCCTAAACCCCCTAAACCTAGCCTTAACCATATCCCCCCTAAACCTAGCCCTAACGCCCTTAAACCTAGGTTAGGGTGTTAGTATTAGGATTAGCCGCTGGGATTATGGATGTCTGGAAGTTGGCTTTGTAGGGAAGTTGGGATGTCCGGCACTTGTTCTGTCTGGAAGTTGGCCGTCGGGATGTTCTCATTAGGAAACCTGGCTGTAGGGATTTTGTCCGGCACCCCTTCAATGGATACCCCAAAAAGGTTCTCCAAACAGTGTTGGTCTAAGGTTGTCTTGAGCAGGACGCAGGTCACCAAGTGTTTCGATCTCTCAATCAACATGAGCTTTTATATCAGTGGATTTTGTATCTGTATCGCTAAAAAATCCATCAGTGTCAGATTAAATCCTTAAGAATAGTCTGAAACAGGACTGTTCGCTTTAATGGCAATGTGTACGATAAATAAGAAAATCGCAAGCATAGGCAGCTGTGAGAATCTCAATACTGGGCATAAGAAGTGGAAAAAAGTGCATAGGTTGGATGCAACGCTTATAAAGGAAATGGGATATTTTTATGTATGGAGAAAAACTGAAATAAATGCAGTCGTTTATCCTCGAATAAAGGTGATGATAGGGCGGTGTTTCCCAAACCTAGCCTCAGGACCCACTAACAGGCCAGTTTTTAAGGATTACTAAAAAACTGAGCCACACACCCAAAATACAATGGGCAGTATTACATAGTTGGTGCTAACTTAACCAGAGCTGTTGTAAACTTAAACCCTCCATAGGCTATAATGGCTCTGGGAAGATTACAACAGCTCTGGTTAAGTTAGCACCAACATTGTAATACTGCCCTATATACATAAAATACGTATCTTGTTGGGCTCCTGAAAGGATAGGCTCCTCTTCTAACCTGCCCAATCGATCACAGGTACACAAATGATATATATATAAAAAAAAGGTAGCCACAACTTTATAAAACAATAAGAATCTCATAGGGAAATACAGCCAAACACAATATATGTCATAAACCCACGCAACAATATTATGCTCACAGGAATTGTAAATATAATGTGACAATCAAGCAATACTCAGCCTCTGTGTCTTCGTTCGTGCGCCTTCAGCACCTGGGACAGCCAATCGTTACCCGCTGTAGTATCCCACAGGAATTCACTCCGGCATTCGCAGATAAAAGAATGGTTCACCACTCTTCAACTTGTAAGAAGAGACAGGTTATTTATTATTGCTAAAAACATAAAATGACATATAACGAAATCGGGCCTCTATCCGACGCGTTTTGTCACTAATTATGTGACTTCCTCAGGGGTATTGAACTCCTACACACAGTTCCCCCTTAACATAGGCTACTAATTGTCCTCTCCGGTCCAATTTCCAAGATGGCAGTCATCTCTTACACCTGACGGGAAATGAGCCTTCCCGGAAATTGGACCGGAGAGGACGATTAGCAGTCTATATTTATATTTATTTGCGAATGCCAGAGTGAGTTCCTGTGGGATCCTACTGCGGGTGAAGGTTGGCTGGCCCAGGCACTGAAGGCATACAAAGGAAGACACAGAGGCTGAGGATTGATGGGCACATTATATTTACAATTCCTGTGAGAATAATATTGTTGCGGGGTTTATGACATATATTGTGTTTGGCTGTATTGCCCTATGAGATTCTTATTGTTTTATAGAGTTGTGACTGCTTTTTTTATATCATTTGTGTACCTGTGACAGATTTTAATGATTTTATGAAATGTAGACTGAATACTGCAATCACTGAGCAGCAAATCATATCACATGTGCTGTGCTTCACGTATCTGGAAAACCTGGCCTGTCAGTGGGTCATTATGACAAGGTGTGGGAAACACTGCTCTGGCAAACCTGGCCTGTTGTCGGGTACTGAGGACAGGTTTGGGAAACACTGTGATAGGGGATATCATTGTTTATTCAAACCCATACTGTACATGGTCAGTGTAAGCAGTTGTCTAGTAACCTGTTCATTAACAGGACTGTACAAATGACACAAAGAGGGCTTTTCCACTGAGCTCTGGCAGTATAGCTTCTCCTTTTTTACTGTTTGGCTTTTAGTTTTGGGAAATCTTGGTGTTTGTCCACATTGGAATATCAGCGATTTGTTTACCGGTTGCTTACAACAACAACAAACACCGCGCTTAGTGGATAACCCACAAGGTTTAACCCTGAGTCATGAGGAAAGGAGATTTTTTTAAAGCAGCACAGAAAAGGGTTCTTTATAGTAAGAAAAATAAATATGTGGGATTCTCTGCCTAAGGTGGTTGTTTTTTTCCAATCCAATTTATGCATGTAGAAAGATAATGGCAAAAGAGAAAATGTACATCCATTTATAAATAATTACGCGTAACTCCCTGAGTGCTCACGGATCCACGAGGGGCCAAATTCAGGTACACAAAATGTAGAAAACTACTACAAAGCTTAAAGGGACATGCATGTATTGCTAGTGCGCCTTTAAACATTTCCAGAACCCTTTGAATGAGTCAGTAGTCTCATTCAGCAGGCATAAAAAGTAAGTAAATATGATATTTTTTCATATTTACCTGCTTTTCTTTCTTGGTGTTTTCCACACCCACCTCAGGAGGCGCTTTGAGCTAACTAATCAGTATGTATACCTAGGTATAGATAGAAAAAATGCACTGAGCACGTGCGACTGAGTTGCTCCTCCTCCCTCCTGCACTGTGAGCTGAGGGGAGGGCGGGGCTGAGTGCCATTCCAATCTGTAACTCTTTCACCCCCAGCTACTGCAGAGACAGGGAAGGACAGAAATCAATACACACAGGGGGAACAAGAGACAGCAGAGAGAGGGACCGGAAAAAATCACAGAGAGACACAGCAAGAAACGTTAAAGAAAGACAGCAAGATAAAGCAGAGGCGCGCAAGTAAAGGTACAGTGAGAGAGAGCACACACAAGAGACAGACAGCACAAGAAAGAGTGTGAGAGTGAGTTTGAGTGACACTGAGTATGTAAACCATGAAAGAGCACAAGTGAGCGTGTCAGCGGTGAGTGAATCCGTGAGCAAGTCTGTGTGTGAGCAAGTCAGCAGGTGAGTGTTTGAGCAAGTTAGTTGATGAGCGAGCGAGTCTTGCTTTCACAGTTGCAGAGATAGCTAATATTCAGTTCCTCAGTTTCCTCAGTCTGAGGTCCTGAGCGCTCACAGGGTTCCACGTGCACAGCTTGTGCTAGTTCATGTGAAGCTTTGATGGGAGGAGTAGTTGTCAGGGAGGAGGCAGGGAATATACATAAAGAGGGAGCTGAAGAAACACCCCTAGCTGAGGGGCGTCGCCAGAGAGGATGAAATGACAGAGTTTAAGGCACGAGAATAAAAAATTTACACATTTTTAAAACTTTTATTGATTTATTCTAGTTTGTCTGTTGATATGAAAGTGTTTAAAAGTCAATTTAAAACCAAATTTCAAGACATGCATATCCCTTTAAGAATGGCTGGGATACAGATGGAATTTTGCCAGTACTTCAGTAAAGAGTCCTTTATTTTGAAATCTGGAGTCCATCTTTCTACATTTTGATGCCTTTGAAAAGGTCTGGATGCAGTACCGGCTGGGTGGAGTAGAGGTAACATCACTGCTCTGCGTGGAGAGAGCCTGTGGAGACATGGGTTCGATCCCAACAAGAGCACCTCTCCAGTAAGTGTCCTTGGGCAAGACACCCAACGGTACATACTCACCACCCAGGACATACTTGAAAACGAGAGAAATCTCAATGTATCCTTCCTGGTAAAATACTTTCTCAAAAAAAAAAAATGATGATATACAGAGATGCATGCAAGAAAAAGGGTTTTATGAATTGCATTCTCATCTAAGGAGAAATCCATTGCAGAAACTGCCATTATGGAATCAATTATGATTTTTCACCCTTTAAGGCACAACTGGGAAATGCTTCACCTTGGTTCCCAACCCTTGTCCTCAAGTACCCCTAACAGGCCAGTTTTTAAGGATCACCTTGGAAAATGCAGACTGAGGCTGCTGTCAGACGAGCGTAGTGTTCACGTCCGTGATTGCGCCTAAACGTACGTCCGTGATAGCATGAAAGAAAGTCCATCGGAGCCCGACACACGAAGTACGACCGCACTGAACTGCGGACGCACAACGGCCGCGGCCCACGGACGCAAGGCAGGCAAGAACGTACAACCCCTAGAACGGCCGCACAAAGTGCGCTGCGTCCGCAACGTCTGCATAGCTTTGTGTGTGAGTGATGGAACGTGGTCAGACGGACTGCATTTATACGTCCAGCATTTTTCACTGACAAAATGGTTTTGCTTTTTAATTTATTTTCCCTCCTACATCCGTCAAAATATACGTCAGTGAAAAAAACGGACTGTGTGGCCACTACTGTGTCGTCCGAACTGACGTACGTCTGTGTGCACGGAAGTACAGTCCGTAGAAATCACGCTCGTCTGACCCTAGCCTGAATCCTGCAATCACTGAGCAGCAAATCATATCACCTCGGCTGTGCTTCAGATATCTGGCAAACCTGGCCTGTTAGGGTTAGCTGTGGACCAGGGTTGGGAACCATTGCCTTATATATTGTGAACTTTGTTTCCTATAATACACGTTAAGAACGAGTATTATAGGAAATTGAAGACAGTTTGCCTAAGTCCCAGGTTATCCAACAATGAACTATGTGGTCTAAAAATCCACTGTATAATAACTTTCCTATGAATTGTGTATAAGGAAAGTACCCGGCATTTGGTAATCTAGAAAATAATATATATCAAGGAAAATTTGTCAAAAATATAAACAGAATTTATTAGTAACAATGACTCACATATCAGCCTGAGGGCTGCAGACAAGTCATTTTTTGTCAGCCGAACTTTTTTCCCGGGAGGTAGTAAAATGCCATGGACATTTAAGATTTATATTTCTATAGTACAAAAGTTTTAGGCAGATCAACTTTTAATACAATAGTCCCAAAAATGAAAAGGGAATTTTATATTTTAAGATAGTAATCGAGACATCCTGTTATGCCGCGGGGTAGCACCGAGGCCACAGAGGGACATAGGGTATTTGTTGCCAGTGTGTTGCTGCATGAAGACAGATGTCACAGCAGATTGTGCCATCCTCTGCAGTGGTGGATGAAAGGTAAGTTTGGGAAACAAATGTTGGAAAGAACAGTGAGAATTTCAGTGAACTACTCTGGAAACTTTCAGGGTTATTCAGAGAGCGGTGAAAAGCAGGAGAATGACTGGAGAATGGAAAATTACTTAATAAAGTAAAAGTTAATTTTAGTTTCATATATTAGAATCACAAGCTCATTTTTAAATTCACTATTTACAAACAGGGTTATTCAGAGAGAGGTGAAAAGCAGGATAATGACTGGAGAATGGAAAATTCTAGGTCAAAATAGCCAAACCAGAAAAATTCTCCCATTCATCTCACTTTCCAAATCGGCTATTTTGACCTCGAATTTTCCATTCTCCAGTCATTCTCCTGCTTTTCACCTCTCTCTGAATAACCCTGTTTGTAAATAGTGAATTTAAAAATGAGCATGTGATTCTAATATATGAAACTAAAATTAACTTTTACTTTATTAAGTTATTCAAAGAGAGATGAACTTGTCCCTGAATTGCACCGAACAGTGAATTGCACCGTACAGTGCAATTTTGTGGCAGTTTGTCTATTCAGAAAGCAGTCAATTTGCCAAATACTGGGGAATTGACAGCGAAATACGGTGCAGATCGCTGCAATTTTGGCAGCGAAATTGTCCCATAGAGAAGTAATGGTTGATGTATTCACAGATCGCCGAAGTGTCAGTGACGTGCCCTGATTTTCAGTGATTCAGTTCAACAGGTTTAAACAGGCAAATCCCATAGGATTCAATGTAAAAAAAAATATTATGATTTCTATTTTTTCTTATTCAACCTTTCATTCTTTTCATTTGCAGCAAACCGTCATTTTATTTATTTTTTAGAACACCTTTATGTATTTCTTAGAATTTATAGACGACATTTTTGATTCCCAATTTTTTTTAACATGCTGCTTTCTTAAATTCTTTAACAGAACTTTTAATTATTTTTTCATAGAACCTTTTCATTATTTAGACACATTTTAATGCATTTTATTGGTTTAAACGCCTATTAGAAGAATTGCAGTTACTGGGGTTTTTTTCTGCAGTTTGGCAGTCTTCAGTGACATTTGGTGGTCTTCGGTGGCGTTCAACAATCAGATCAGCGGTCTTCAGCAGCGTTCGTCGGTCAGTTCGCCGGAGTTCGACTCCATGTACACCGCACTTCAGGGACCCTGCGGTAAATAGTGAATTCACCACAGGGTCGGCAAAATGGAATCGCAGAAGCGCACTGTAGTGCAATGAACCAGAAAGCACTGAAATTTCACTGAAATTCTATGTTGAAATTTCAGCATTTTCCCAGATGCTTTTTTTCACTCTTGCTCAACATTATTATTTAAAAGATATATATTTTTTTTTACAGTTTAGTTTAATAATGACATGCTCCTTAAATGTTATTTAAACTGTTAGATAATTATTATCTGATTCTTGCAGCATTAAAAGCATTTTAAAATTTTCACTCGGTTTGAGCGATTGTTAAATCATGCAACTAACAGAATTTTGATCTCTTTCAATTCTATGAGGATATGTTCTGAAGACTTCATTATTACTTCAAAGTAGAATTGCCTTATTTAATTCATGCCAAGTATAACATATGTTTCTGTAATATGTAAGACTATCAGGGTTATTCAGAGAGCGGTGAAAAGCAGGAGAATGACTGGAGAATGGAAAATTCTAGGAAAAATAGCCGATTTGGAAAGTGAGATGAATGGGAGACTTTTTCTGGTTCGGCTATTTTGTCCTAGAATTTTCCATTCTCCAGTCATTCTCCTGCTTTTCACCGCTCTCTGAATAACCCTGTATGCCTTTTGCTGCAGATTGGAAAAAAATACACTTAATGCAAGGAATGTCTCATACAGGGTTATTCAGAGAGAGGCGAAAACCAGGAGAATGACTGGAGAATTAAAAATTCAAGGTCAAAATAGCCAAACCAGAAAAATTATCCCATTTATCTCACTTTCCAAATCGGCTGTTTTGTCCTACAGGGTTATTCAAAGAGATCCGAATGGCTGCCGAAAGGGAACCGAACGCTGAAAATCAGCGTTCGGTTACCTTTCTTGGCCATTCGTCTATCCAGAGAGCAGGCAATTCAACAAATCCTGGCGAATTGCCTGCACATACGGTGCCTGTTCGAGGGCAGTGAATCCCCATAGAGAAGCAATGCTTCGGCTATTCAGAGAACAAAAAACAGCAGGGAAAAGTTGCCGAAATGCCCTGCCTTTTGGTGGTTTCATTCAACAGGTTTATTCAGGCGAATCCCATATGCTTCAATGTTAAAAATATTCTCGTTTTAATTCAATATCTAATAAATCGTTGATTATAATATTCTGCAGTAAAAAGTCTCTTTATTTATAGATTTTTTTTAGGATATTTTAATCATTTTTCTTGATTTTTTTTAAGTTTACTTATTTTTTCTGTAACAGCCCTTTTTATTATCATTCCCTGGACCTCATATGTAAATTTCAGACATTTCCGCTCAGTAGTTTCTTTGCAAACAGCGTTTCACTTTTCAAACATTCAAGCAAACTGTTTTTCGAATTTATTCACTTCATTCGTCTGCGGTGTCGACTTTTTCCGGCGGCTTCGCTGCGTGTGATCGGCTCCTGCTCGGGTTTTTCCGGCGTTTTCGGCGGGGTTAATCCAGATGTTTTTGCGGGTTTCCGGTGTGCATTCGCTGGGTTTTACGGTTAGTTTTCGTCGGGTTTGAGGCGGCCTTTACCTGCAATTCGGGGACCCTGTGGTGCTTGCTGAATACACCGCAGGGTTGCCGAAATGGGATCGGCAAAACTAACCTAATTGAAGAGAACGAAAAGTCACCGAACGTGCGGTGACTTTTCGATTCTCTTTTTGAATTACCCTGCTAGAATTTTCAATTCTCCAGTCATTCTCCTGGGTTTCACCTTTCTCTCTTAATAACCCTGATAGTGTTTCAAAGAATAACAATTAAAATTCAGCTGATGTTGTCGTTATTTCGTACCATTTTGGAAACATGTTTGCAGCCTTGTTTTGTCATATGTGATAAAAAAAAAGAGCCTGCACCATGCTCTGCCCAGTAATTAAGTCACCATACACCGTGCTGAGGTGGAAGGGAGAAATAGTTGGCAAATTTAATGTTTATGCAACTCACCTCTTGCAAATCTTACACAAATCTAGTGTATTCAAACAAACAACTTAAAGGTGAGTATTGAAGCACTATCTATTTTTCTATTTTGAAAGGAGGTTCCAAAATGGTATAAAAACAGCAATGTGTCTTTTATTTATTTTAAGGAAACAATTATACTAATCCTTTTATCGTAAAGGGTTGAAAACTAAAAGTTCAAAATGCAAATTAAGTCTCTGAGAAGTTACCCACTAGGGCCACCATGAGAAATCTTGAGAATCCTTACTGAACCACTGGTCTTGGCCCTCAAATTGCCCCATCCACATGTAGACATCCTCAGATGGACGTATACATAGACATGTTTTTTCCACGTCTCAAAACAGGGACCCCAGTGTATGAGTAGCCCCATTCCCCCTTTCCTTCCCCCAGTGTGAGTGTTCCATTCCCCAGGTTTAGTTCCTTTCTCCTCTTCCATCCCCAGTGATTACCCCATTCATCTTCCTGCTTTTCCCCAGTAGCCAGACCCATCCCAATCCCTTTCCACAGTAGCCGGCCCCAGTCCCCCTCCGTGCCCCAGTGGTCAGCCCCCTTTCTGTCTCCTTTCCGTAGTAGAGAGCCGCATCCCCTCTTCCACAGTAGTTAGCTCCTATTCCACTGACTACCCCTGTGGTCCGCGTCAGCTCCACCATAGGAGCACTCAGCCTCCTCTCTCCTGGCATGGCACCACCTTCACAAATGAATGCAGGATCATGACTGTAGCAATTTCCTCTGTGACACTTGGAAACCCATCATGTTGAGTTGATGGCAAATCTATTGAAGGAACTTTGGGGATTTTATCATCAGGAAACTTTGTTTTTCATTGACATTTTGTGAGTCAATGAATTCATCACTATTTTTACTGAAGTAAACTCTGTATCACAATATTTTGTAAAGCCTAAAAGAACACTCTATCCAATCTGTCCTTTTACTTTAAATAGTCATGTTGATTTTAGTGCCAACCCCTCCCCCCCCCTTACTAGTCCCCGCTGGTTGTCTCTACTGAAATTTCTAGCTATCAGCAAATGCTGGGACAGCTTTCCAGATTTTTGGTTACGGACCTGCCAAGTCATGCGGTCTGGCCGTGTGACACATGATTTTCCTTTAGATCGCCCTATCTCCTGGCAGCTGTCACTTGGTTATCGTGAGGCTTGGGAGAAAATGAACCATGAGCTTCTGTTTAATGGTGCTCACTGTGCTTAAATTGATAAAATATGAGCATACATGAGCAGTGCATTGAGCAGGGAAGATAACCACCTTGACGCATATGTGCCAAGATGACATAATTGAAAACGAGAGAAATCTCCTTCCTGGTAAAATACTTTATAAATAAATAAATAAAAAATAAATACTCTTTTTGGGTTCTCACCATGATGGCGATGAAAATGAGTCATGTCACAGGCACATCCTTTCAGTGCTCATGGACCCTCACAACTTATCCAAGACCTGCCAATGTTGACAGGTCTGCAGTTAGCACTGCACAGGCCAATGCCTCCCAATGCAACTGCATGGATTGACATGACCAGCTTCAGGAAGAAACAGAATCTGTCATTCCGAAACTGGAAAAAAATGGAGTTTAAGCTAAAAAAGGGAGGGGAGACCGAGGTGTTCCTTGAATATATCTTTATTATCCACTAGCATCATATATTTCAGAATTTAAACGAGGAACACTATTTTGAAGCCAGGGTCTGCGGATAAGTAGTTGCATGACAGACACATATAAGCATTAAATTTATATCAGACTATCAAGGCTCACAAAAATATTGTGGCATTTTTGCCTTGAAATGTTTACTATGGTGAAGTAACATAAGGAACAATAGTCAAAGTATAGGGTCAATTTTTGTGCTTGTAAGATTTTATTGCTATTACAATATAATATCAGGTGTTAAAATTAAAACAAAGCTTCTGTGTTTGGCTTCAGAGTATCAATATGTCAAAGTACTCTTATAGAACATCTAATATAACAACTAATCTTTCCATGGTATATATTACAAATGACCCTTTAAATCTGCTGATTATGCAGTCCCTGAGCAATGGATTGGGGCAGCCTTAGGCTAAACTGCTTGTTTATAGTTTCCTGTAATTTTTATTTGTTGAAACTCGATTGAAGTTATTACGCATAGTCAGCAAATCATTGATTATTTTGTTTGAGCGCATTAATAATACATTACGCCCGGTCACTATTATTTACATAGCCTCTGAACACTCTCTGCGTTCAAGACATTTACATTAATATTCATTGGTAAGAAAGTATTCAGGTGAAGTTCAGACTTCCGTAATTAATCAAAGTCTACCCTGCATGGTAAATCCAAGTGAAACCTTAAGTCGCTCTAACCACAAGCTCAAACTAACCATACAATAAACTCCATAACTTTAACAGCTCATACTCTAAAGCAGTGTTTCCCAAACCTGTCCTCAGGACACACTAACAAGTCAGATTTTACAGATTACCTTGAGGACATGCAGACTGAATCCTGCAATCACTGAGCAGTAAATCACATCAACTGTGCTGCGCTTCAGATATCTGGAAAACCTGTTCTGTCAGCGGGTCGTGAGGACTAGGGCACCTATTACATTCTTCACGCAATTTCGTTGCGCAGCGGAAATTTATTTGTGCGCATCGTCCAGCGTTATCGCGTAAAAACTAACGTGGTATTACGATCCGAACGCATTTTCTCATCTGTCAAAAAATAACGTTCTTAAAAACGACGCGCAAAACGAAGAGTAATACGCACGCAGTAACGTAGCGCACGTAAATCAGTGTGCGGACTGTTTTTTTCACGGGATTCAGCCAATCAGAATTAAGAACCTTAATTGACATCAATTTACCTTAATTGACTCACTTAAGTTTTTGCGCCTGTCAAAGTAAATCTGAGTATACATGCTGCAATAAAAAAAAAAACACGCACAAATTCACAATTTTATTGTTTGGGTATGTGTAGAATGTGTAACTATACTGTGCTGTATTTTTTTTTTCGTGATGGTGTTTTTCGTTTCGGCCAGAACGTTCCGATTTGCAGTTAGTGCCAGCTTTTCAAAGACGTTAAAAATATGCGCGCAAACGTCGTTTGTAAAAAGATGCGCATTGATTGTAATACCATCCACGTACCAGCGCATGAATGAATTTGCACTCACAATGTGACGTATAGGACGTACACAGTTCATCAAGCTCGCGCAGGTCCATCCGCGTTAAACGATAACGCAATACTACGATCAAATGAGGAACTCGCTCTCTCGCCCTCATTGGCGGCTCAACTTTTTCTAGATGTCTGGTTTCATTGGTCGTGATATTGCTCTTCGGCGAGATTGAGGGAGGCCCTGGAGGAGGGTGACGGATGTGCTGAGGGGCCCTGTACTACGGGAACTTAAACGATGTTTAATGACGCATACAATATCTGACTGTCGCATTCGGAGGAGGAGAATACCTGATTAAAGGCTGTTGGCTCCTCCCCCTTTTAATATTTTTTTTCTCTTCTTTCTTCTCCTACATTTCTTTCTCTCGCTTATCTTCTTTTTCAGTATACTCATTATCTGTCTTAACTGCTCGCATTTACCACCTCTTCCCCGCCACCTTCTTTTCTACTGTAAGAGGTATTTCATAAGGTCCTTTTGTTGAATAACACTTTAACTTCACGTTAACTACTACATTTTATCTAGAAACTCATGAAAGCACTGCCAGTAATACAGGTTATATGCATTATGAACGATCGGATAGTTTGCGACTCTAATGTTCGCCTTGAACTGACTCACACCCAAGAATGCTTAACGATAACTGTCGGTAATATTGTTTAGTCTGTTTGAAGAATATGGGTATGGTTTTCGGAAATATACATTGCTTGCTCTGTTCTGTAACGTTTCATATGCACGGAATTGCATTACTTCTTTCTATATTGTTTGTTATTGAAATACGAAAGTCGCATTTTCGAATGAAAGATATTACCCTTGTCATAACCTTGATTGCTTTACTCATGCTGACTCGTTTTGCATATTATTATTGTATCTTCATATCTTTGAAATAAACGATAACGCGCATCGTTTGCGCGAACGTTGTAATACGACGTTCAGCGCAAAGGGTTTTGCCCCTTGTGCAAATGCGCATTTGCGCGAGCAAAACCAAATGCGCGAGGAATGTAATTGGGGCTTAGGTTTGGGAAACAGAGCTCTGAAAGGCTCAACTCAAAAAATTGAACGGTTCCACCACTATTCTAAAACCAAGCCACAAATCCTTTTGCAACTCACCTTAGCCTGTAGGTTACTGTACATTTATATTTCTTATACTTTGAGTAGGGAGTTCAAATGTAGTCGAAGAAGGTAATAGTTTAATGTCTCACGCATGGTTTGCCAGTGCCGTGTTGTGTAAGCTAGACCTGTTTTAGGGTGGTATGCTGCAATGATTGTTGGCCACCCATGCTAAGTTTATCCTGTTCCCATTGCTGCCCCAACCCCACCCAAGACCAACCCAAAGCCTTACCATCATTAGCCCCATGCCTACTACATTCATGGGGCTTGTTGTCTTTTCTTTCCCTACAGTCAACACCCCCTCACCAAGCCATTTATTTGTTAGCCATGCTCCGTCTTTGACAGCCCTTTGAATCCTGCAGGGATGACTTCTTTATGATTGGTTAATTCCAACACTTTATGCTTTGGTTTATGGTCTATATTGTATTTTCACCTAGGTCCAATTCACAATTTGGTTATCGATTCTCCTCGTTATATCTATGAAATTTGAGGAGTCTTTTTAAACTTTTTATTTTTCCTCAATGAGTTTCATGGCAACTTGCATTAATTTCAAATTGAAAATACTTTTTTGTAATATAATTTAATTAAAATTAGAAATCATGGAAGTAATGACAAGTGGTGCTTCTGAGTTGTAATCAGCTTCCAGCAATTTATTTTAATTATAAAATGAGAAAAAAATGTCAGGACACTCGTCATGTTAACCCCTTCAGTTCCAAACAACTTTTAAAACAAATCTAGCATAATATTTGTGTCAAACATGTATGGCACTATTAGAATCTTAACGCTGGCGTTGGTGCTCAGCTATGTGAACTTTAATGCTAGGTTAAGTGGCCCTAGCGCAGGACCCCCATATTACAATCCGAATACTATCGGGTTAAAAACCTGTTAGTGCATCGGGGATTGTGCTCGCTTCCGTGAGCTTACTGTACTATGCACTCCCTATGCTTAACATGGGGATCACAAAGAGTAATTAGCGTTAGGATTACGAAGTCCTACACTGCGGTTAACTGAAAAGTTAACCACAGCTTGGAGCTGGAGCTAACGGATTCTGCTTCTGCTTAATCAGTTAGCACCAACTAAAAATCCCCCCAAAATCAAATTCTGACCTGCAGACTTGTTTATAGCTTTATGTTATTGATTTTCAGAAGCATTTAATTAAATACAAGTATGGAAATGTATGATTTTTTTTAATATATATCTTATATTAATTAAATAACTGGAAAGAACTTTTTTTAATGAGACATCCCTTATCTCACAGTATTTAACCCTTGTTTGGTTCTTAAGGATCCAAGCAATTTTTGCATATTTGCTATGTGTTTGTTCAACCAGAATTTCCATCTAAACTTGTTTAATGCACCTACACATATTATATACTTTTTTTTAAAGGAAAGTGGAGACTATACTTTATGCTGTATACATGAGTAAATTTTCATTTAATATGAAATAATTAGCAAAAAAAAACACAGGTTCACAGTTTCGTCAATAATAATATGTATTTAAACAGAGAATATCAAGAAAATAATTAAAAAAATTTTTTTAACTAGCACGCGAGGACACTGCATTTTTTGAATACTCCAGCTGTGCTTTCACAACAGGGGTTATTCACAAATTACTGAAATTAGGTGCTTTTCACTTCTGTGCACTTTGGTGATTCCATGTTCGCAAAACTTTGGCGAATTCACTATTCACCGTAGGGTCACCATAGTGCAGCGAAGAGTCACAGAAACAAAATAAAAAAGTTGGCGAACGTCCCTGAAGAGCAGCGAACTGGCCTTGGTAAAATCAACCAGACTGCCAAAAAAAAATTAAACGGAACTCTCCTATTCTCCTAACAGGCGTTTAAACCAATAAAAATGCATTACAATGTGTCTAAATAATGAAAAAGGTCCTTTAAAAATTAATAAAAAGTCTGGTACAGAACAACAACAAAAAATACACCTTTTAAAAAAATTGGGAGCCAAAAATTTAAATAAAAAAAGGTGTGCTAAAAAATAAAAAATGTAAAAAGGCTTTTTGCTGAAAATGAACAGGATAATTTTTTTTAGAAGAAAACGAAATTATATTACTTTTTTATATTGAAACCTATGGGATTCACCTGTTTAAACCTGATGAACCGAATCACTGAAAATCAGGTAATTTCACCAACAAAATACGGTGCAGTTCGGCGAATTGCACCATATAGCATCGCTGGCAAGTTTGGGGCTTTCTGAATAACCCCTAAAATGTATCCTGAGGTATGCAGATTATTCAATGTGACAGTAACCCAGAATTCCAGATGATTAATTAATATTATATCGTATCTTGAGTTCTATCAGCATAATTTCAATTTACATTATGAAAATAATCATTTTAACAGGTGTGCCTGCTTCCTTTGGCCTAGAAATAGACAGGGAATAATTTAAAATTCCAGCACACAATATTATCAGATAAACATCACACTTAGCTTGCTTTTGTTTTATATTTAGATCAAGGAGTGAAGAGTACTCACAGTGAATTTAGTTTAGTATAACCTATTCATACAACATAGTAGCTCTTGAGGAAGCCGTGATTGCAGAC
Organism: Leptobrachium leishanense; assembly: GCA_009667805.1. NCBI lineage: Eukaryota > Metazoa > Chordata > Amphibia > Anura > Megophryidae > Leptobrachium > Leptobrachium leishanense. The sequence goes on from CM019065.1 coordinate 304,875,419, forward strand.
GGCGAAACGCGTATCGAGCATGTCCTAGGGATACAGCTGTCCATCAAATTTTAACAGTTTTTTGTGAGGACCACCGGAGGTTCGGTGCGGTATAAGTGTACGTGGATTGCCCTGTGTTGGGTGGTAACAAGCTCCTGGTTTGTAGGGAAAGGGCAGAAATCATATAAGCTATAGGGACTTGCAGGATACTGAAAAACCTAACTACTCAGTTCCGCACTACGTATGTGCTGCATAATACAAACGTTATTATGTATTATGCTCCATGCATTTGTTCTTTTTGGAGTTTGTTCGTGAATTCCCTTTATAAATGAGCAGTGTTCATGTGTATATCTCTTTACTATACCGGTGGCCTCATTGGTGCTATTTCTTGTTTCTTCACATGAACCAGATTCTATAAGAAATATATGTATATTATACAATTTTTTTTGGACCGAAATATATGTATATTATTTAATAAAAGTGGTCCTTTTATTTTCTGTATAAAACATAACAAGAAAAAATGTCATCTGGGTTGTGTTTTGTTTCACACGGTGTAATGGGAATGAGCGCAGATGACATTTTTTCTTGTTGTGTTTCATATATGTTGTGGCAGACTAGATCTGTATTTCTGAACAAGAAAAATTTGGTGACCACTCCCAATAATAAAATAATACCTCAATGCCAACAGGATGTATAAAGGAAAGAGAATTGTGAAGCATAATCTGCAAGACAAAACAATACACACATAGTGCAGACTGCAGATACAACATTTTTTATGCCCCCGCTGGATTGGCACTCACAAGATAAATAACTTAATCAGGCACATAGCAGGTACTTGGTTACCCTCTCCTGATAGATTGTGTTGCCTCCTGAACTCCGGACCATCAGAATAACGCCAAGGAATTCCTCCAGGCTTGTTCGGTCAGTCAGTGGAACAGGAATCAGGCTCATTGAAAGAAAATCAGACCAGCAGTGGCTCCAATAAAAAACTATTTAATTAAAATAACATGAATAAAAAAGTTGGAACACCATCCAACGCGTTTCGTCTCTGCTACACGCAAGACTTCATCAGGGATATGGTGTTCTTTCAGAATAACGCAGTTTATATAGCCAAACAATCATGAAAAAAGGAGGGGATACAGCTGACACACATAATTGATTAATTGTCCACATAAGTCCCACTTAGTGAATTTCAATGCATCCCACACTGGAGCGCACATCCATATTTGTAGTTTTTTTCCCATTTGTAGTTCTTTTCCCTCATCCTCTTCCCTTTGTTCCTGATGCGACTGGAAGTGACGAATCGTGGGACATTAACCAGCCTCCAGCATCCACCATCTTGTGAAGGTCATCCGCCATCTTATGGAGGTCAGATATCCTCTCCCCTTTATTTCCGATAAAAAAAAATAATTGTGTTTCAAAATAAAAGTCATAAGGTCTCCCAAAAAATCAATCTGTATTTCTGATAACACGGAATTCAATTTGAGCGACACACATGTGGGGCACAATATATCGGTCAAACGTCGAGATCTCTTCGTATACGCATTCTGGAGCACCTGGGTAATATTAGGAGAAAGAACATAAACCATAGTGTACCGGTCCATTGTAATTCATGTCCAGTTTTTAATTTTGAGCAGTTTGTCTGTTTGGGTATTGATCTAGTTAAGTCCAATTGGAGAGGGGGTGATTCACGTAAGGATCTACTTAGGAGAGAGACAGAATGGATATTTAAAGTACGCACCTGGAATGCAAAAGGGCTCAATGTAGATCTTGATATACATCAATGTTTGTGACTTTTTGCTATGAGTATTTCTGTCATGTGGTTTTTCCTGTAATGGTGATATTTTAGGAGTTTTTTGGGAGGTCCATTATATTAATTTTCCCTGTTACTAAGATCTTTTAAGATGGCGGCGTCAGGAGGACGTACATTTGACCTCCACAAGACGGCGGATGCTAGAGATCGTATTTCTATGATTTTCAACTATCGGAAATAAAGGGGAGAGGATATCTGACCTCCATAAGATGGCGGATGACCTTCACAAGATGGTGGATGCTGGAGGCTGGTTAATTTCCCACGATTCGTCACTTCCAGTCGCATCAGGAACAAAGGGAAGAGGATGAGGATAAAGAACTACAAATGGGGAAAAAACTACAAATATGGATGTGCGCTCCAGTGTGGGATGCATTGAAATTCACTAAGTGGGACTTATGTGGACAATTAATCAATTATGTGTGTCAGCTGTATCCCCTCCTTTTTTTCATGATTGTTTGGCTATATAAACTGCATTATTCTGAAAGAACACCATATCCCTGATGAAGTCTTGCGTGTAGCAGAGACGAAACGCGTTGGATGGTGTTCCAACTTTTTTATTCATGTTATTTTAATTAAATAGTTTTTTATTGGAGCCACCGCTGGTCTGATTTTCTTTCAATGAGCCTGATTCCTGTTCCACTGACTGACCGAACAAGCCTGGAGGAATTCCTTGGCGTTATTCTGATGGTCCGGAGTTCAGGAGGCAACACAATCTATCAGGAGAGGGTAACCAAGTACCTGCTATGTGCCTGATTAAGTTATTTATCTTGTGAGTGCCAATCCAGCGGGGGCATAATTGATTAAATGTTGTATCTGCAGTCTGCACTATGTGTGTATTGATTTGTCTTGCAGATTATGCTTCACAATTCTCTTTCCTTTATAGATCTGTATTTCTATCTATATCAGGGTCTGCCTGTGTATATGTGTCTAAGTGCCTATATAGATATATATATATATATCGCCTCCATATCGTCATACTCATATTTGTGTCTGACCATTTAGGAAGCGTATCCCTGTGTCCACAGCTGGTGAGGAAGACCTGCTAAAATGTAATTAAAATGGTTAGCTTTCTCCCCTGGGGGGAGGATATAACACGTAGCTGTAAAATGGAATGGCTTTTGTACACTGACAGAGTAAATCACACCTTGGGAGCCAGCCAGGCACCAAGATTTAGACCCTATCTTCAAAGACAGGAAGCACATCCTTGATCTCTAAGGGGGGTCTGGGGGGAGAGATGGACACCTTTGGGCAATTAAAGATTAATTGACAAGCGTACTGAGCACGCTCGATAGGGGCATTCTGGGATATGTAGTACATGAGGCTGGAAGGGTCAGGAAGTGTATAAATTCTGAAAACTGGCCATGTGCTTTGGGCTGATCACTTGAAAGTGAAAAATCTAGGTCAAAATAGAAAATTTGGAAAGTGAGATAAATGGGAGAATTTTTCTGGTTTGGTTATTTTGACCTAGAATTTTTACTTCTCCAGTCATTCTCCTGGTTTTCACCTTTCCTGGAATAGACCTGCTAGAATTTTCACTTCTCCAAAAGTTCTCCAGAGTTTCACCTTTCTCTGAATAACCCTGTGTGTCATTATTACAATTTTAATGAAAACTGGATTACAGGATGGGCTTTTTGGTTAAAGTCATATTTAATTTAGTCTGATTGTTTCCTCCACAAAGAATTGTTTCCATGGATGAGTGATTACTTCTTGGTTGTCACACTGCATTGAATTCACAGTAACTAAATCGTAATCTCGAGCCTCATTCCTGTTTTGAATACAACAAAATTAAAGTAACTCCACAAATGATAAAATGTAGTTTCTGACATATAGATCATCAGCATGAGTGATGTCTGCAAAAAGACTAATTAATATGTAGAGAGTGTAATGAGAGAAGATGCAATTATCATCTGCAATGCTGTGAAACCCGGCATGTTAAGAAGAAAGAAAGCTCTTCAATTTTACCTCTTTGTATCATCTGAAATTATATTCATGATAAAGCTAATGAGATTCTGCAGCAGATTTTTAAAGCTAACTACTTTGGATCATTTTATAGACCTTTTCAAATGATGTTCTAACCGTAACCTGTCTCAACTTCTTAACTTTTACATGACACACTATTTCCAGAAATATAGTTACAGTTCACAAAAATATAATATATATACATATATAATATGTTTAGGCTCACACAAGATTTCAATACATTTTCAGATTTCAGATTTTCAGCTTTAGAGTATATGTTGAAATTTCAGTCCTCTCTTTGGACATTTCTCACATATATATATATATATATCACGAGTAAAGCAGTACGTAGTGATACCTTTTTTATTGGATTAACGTAACATTTAAAAGACAAGCTTTCGAGAGTATTTGTCTCTTCCTCAGGTCTGAAAGCTATACTGATCAGTTCCTAGAATTAAACATTAGGACATAAAGGGTCACATGGGTGGGGGACTAGATGTCGTAAAGAGTGAGAGTCAAATGGTATGTTCAAAATGGGAAAATGAACGCATGAGGGATCTTGGGCCCATAATAAAACAGAGATAAGATAATACAACTTGAATTGAAAAAAGAGGGGAAAAAGAAAAAAACAAAAAAATAGAACAGTGAAGGCTGAACGAGACATGAAAAAAAAAAAAAGAAAACAAGAAACCAAGCATTTTGAATGTCATGTGACGTGAGAAATCTCAATGTATCCTTCCTGGTAAACTCCTTTATAAATAAATAAATAAATCTTATTTATAAAGGATTTTACCAGGAAGGATACATTGAGATTTCTCTCGTTTTCAAATACGTCCTGGCCTTAAACTAAATCTCAGGATGAACCAGCACAGACGCTCCATCAAGAACCACCAGAAAAACACATATTATACCCCAGTGGGACATAACTTCGATCTAACAGGCCACTCCATCAAAAACCTCAAAATTAAAATCCTCAAAGGACGTTTTAAAGACCACCATGAACGCAAAACATATGAAATGAAAATGATCACATATTTTAGCACTATAAATGCTGGGCTCAACGTGGACTCTGGGTTTTTAACCCATTATCATAACTTTATAAATAAATAAATAAATAAATAAATAAAGGATTTTACCAGGAAGGATACATTGAGATTTCTCACGTCACATGACATTCAAAATTCTGGCTGATGCTTGGTTTATTTTTTTCTTCTTTTTTTTTCATGTCTCTTTCAGCCTTCACTGTTTTATTTTTTTGTTTTTTTGTTTTTCCCTTTTTTTTTCTCTTTTTTCAATTCAAGCTGTATTATCTTATCTCTGTTGTTTTATTATGTGCCCAAGATCCCTCATGTGTTCATTTTCCCATTTTGAACATACCATTTGACTCTCACTCTTTACGACATCGAACACCCCACCCATGTGACCTTTTATGTCCTAATGTTTACCGGTAATTCTAGGAACTGATCAGTAAGCTTCCAGACCTGAGGAAGAGAGTAATACTCTCGAAAGCTTGTCTTTTAAATGTTACGTTAGTCCAATAAAAAAGGTATCACTACGTACTGCTATACTCCTGATTTTGGCAAACCATCCTGAAGAAAGTTTACGGAGAGTAAACTGAAACGTCGAACAATAAAGATACCAAGTGATTTATGAAAAGACCTTGAGTGCCGCTTCCTTGGATGTTATCACAGTGAGCTGAGCGTTGCACCGGGCAAGCATGCAAATGGATTCTGAGTGCCAGATACATGGATAAATATATATATAAATATTCACTTAAATCAACCAGCATTAAATCTGCGTAGACCTCAGTAGTTAGATGCTTCTGTGCCAAATCCTTGAGGACTTAAAAGGACACTCTAACCACTATAGCTTTTTAAAGTCATCAGGCTGTGTATGGAGTGCTCCGCTCCTTTCCCCCTCTCACTCCTGCCTCCTTTGCCTGTTATTCATGTGTGAAGAAGAGGAGTTTCCTGCACCCACGCAAGTGTCACCAGGAAGATGGGATTTGAACACCCTGCCTGCCAGGCACCACTCAGGGACTGATGATGTCAACATGCTCTGCGTGATGACATCATTCTGTCCTAGAAAGATAACAGTACCAGCACCTACCTAATTATTTAAAACGGATACAAAGGGGTATTTTTCACAGAGTTCCCTTTTAATAAAATGTGAAATATATTAGATATATGGTTTGGCTCAACAGAGCCTTTGTCAAATATCTAAATCAGGATTATTCAAAGAGATCCGAATGGCTGGAGAAAGGTAACTGAACGTTGAAAATCGCTTTAGATTTTTTTAGGATATTGTAATAATTTTTCTGTATTTTTGTTTTTTTTAAAAAGTCAGATTTTTTTTTTAAGTTTACTTATTTTTTCTGTAACAGCCCTTTTTATTATCATTCCCTGGACCTCATATGTAAATTTCAGACATTTTCGCTCAGTATTTTCTTTGCAAACAGCGTTTCACTTTTCAAACATTCAAGCGAACTGTTTTGCTAATTTATTCACTTCACTCATCTGCGGTGTCGGCTTTTTCCGGAGTCTGCGCTGCATGTGATCGGCTCCTGCTCGGGTTTTTCTGGCGTCTTTGGCGGGTTAATCCAGAGGTTTCGGCGTGCATTCGCTGGGTTTTTGCGGTGACTCTTCGTCGGGTTTGTGGCAGCTTTTACCTGTGCTTCGACGGCCCTGTGGTGCTTGCTGAATACACCGCAGGGTAATGTGGTGCTTGTAATCCAAAGCGCTCTTATATCAAAGCAAGTTTCCCCATAAGAAATAATGGAAACTCTGACGATTGGTTCCACAACCATTTTTTCATATGAAAATGATTACAGTAATACAAAATACTGTACTGTATACCTGCACGTTGCCTTTGAGAAGAATTGTGGCTGGTGGGAGGGAGAGAGAGCGAGAGAGGAGGAGGGTTATTGTGCAGGATGTTTATCACTAACGGAATCATTGCTATCTGTTGGGAGGGTTTCAGCAAGTCCGGTGTATTGTGCGATACTATTACGCATGTTACACTGTGTGGCCCTCCCCGTCAAGCTGCCAGAATGCTGCGACGGACGTTGGGAGGAAAGGTGACCATGGCCACAGTTGTGCCGTGACGCTCGGCAGACAAAGCGTACGTACTTTGAAATCGCTTGTATACCAAGACATCGCTTGTAAAGCAAGTCAAAACTTTTTAAAAATTGTTGCTCTTCTTGCAAAACGCTCTCAAACCAAGTTACTCTCAATCCAAGGTTTTAATGTAGTTTTAAGATTTTAATAATGCCTGATAAGCAAATCAATTTGGAGTTGGTTTCAAACTATGAGCATACATTGCATACACCAACCATAACAATAATACAGCTCATTGCATTAGGGTGTGCACGCATGGAACATTTAATAATCTAAAAAATTATGTTTAGAAGATTTTGCACATTTTCCGTTAGAAATAACAAACCTGTAATCTGAGATATATTCAGTTTTTATGTTATTCATCAAGAAACAGATAAGGGACATCTAAAATGTCATTGTAGGAGGTGAAAGAGGACCTCGTCACCCAACATTAGGGTGTGCCTGGGCACACCAGGCACACCTCCTGAGAACACTTATGACTGTATCCTAGGGATGAGCCGAACGCCCCCGTGTTCGGTTCGACCTCGAACTCGAACAATTTCAAAACACGATTCGAACGCAATGTAAGTCAATGGGACTCGAACGTTCGATTTTTAGAGTGCCCTCCAAGACGGCATATATACTAGATATTTGCCATAAAAGGTGTATGGGGGTCCGGGTAGTGCCCTGGGGGACAGGAAACAAGGACAAAAAGTTAAAAAAAAATGTTTTTAAAGGAACAGTGAGTTTCCATGAAATAAAGGTTAAGAATAAAAACGAAAAATTCCTTCAAATATCGTGCCTAGGTGGTCCCCATAACCTGCCCGTGAAGTGGCAGATTTGTAGGATGTATAAAAACATTTAAAAGCAAAAAATTGACATTTCAAATGACGGTAAATGTATTCGTTTAATCTATTCATAAACAACTGCTTGGGGCGGCAGCCTATATGAAAAGAGGAGACATTTTAGGACACGCAGAACAAGTTTAGTGATTTTTTGGCTAAATTATGGTGAAACTTATGCAGGCTTTGGATGAAAGTAACAATAGGTGCTTTAAAATTGGGCCTTTAGTGTCGGCAACAGTGCCGTCACATCGTAACCCCTCTGTGGTATTGTGGAAGAGTGCAGGGTTGGACCCTGCCGTCAAATATTAAAATGATAGGAACAGGCGTCAGTGCACCCAAATATTTTGCCTTTGGTGGCAGCAAGTGCCTTCACACCATAACCCCTCTGTGGTATTGTGGAAGAATGCAGTGGTGGACCCTACGGTCCAATTTTAAAATGATATGAATCTGGTACAGGCGTCCGTGACAGTGCACCCAAATATTTTGCCTTTGGTGGCAGCAAGTGCCTTCACACCATAACCCCTCTGTGGTATTGTGGAAGAGTGCAGTGGTGGACCCTGCGGTCCAATATTAAAATGATATGAATCTGGTATAGGCGCCAGTGCTCTCAAATATTTTGCCTTTGGTGGCAGCAAGTGCCTTCACACCGTAAGTAACCCCTCTGAGGTATTGTGGAAGAGTGCATTTGTGGAGGTTTTGGTAATGCAGAAGAGATCCCCGATCTATTCAGTTACATCAGCAGCTATAACAAAACCGGGTCAGCAATGTTTAGGCACTTGTACTGCGCTACTGTATATGGTGAGAATCGGCGCACACCAGTAGCAACAGGAAGCAAACAGAAGAGGCAGGGAATACACAGAGAGAATAGTCAAATGGCAGGCAAAGTCAGCAACAGATCGGGTCCTCAGAACAAGCAGGGTCAGTAACAAGTATACAAACTGATTCGGTAAGCTAGCCATGCGGGAATAAAGGCTGAGACACACTGAGCGTGTAGCGACGCACAGCGTAGTGAAGCGAAGAGAAGCAAACATTTTGCAGGCTTGACTTTACACTGCATTACGTTTTCTTCTCACCGCACTGGACAGGAATCCACTAACTAAATTAAAATGTACACACAAAACCATTTTTTTTTCACAAAGCACATGTTATATAGGCAAAAAAAGTTTCTACTGAATAAAATACATAAAAAATTACTGTTAATTTAAAAGGAATAGTATAAAAATATAAAAAAATGGTAACCCCATATCATATATATTATAGGGACACGGAGCGCTGTGTATAGAGTAGGGATGCATTGATACCACACACAGACATATACATATATATCAACACGCAGACCTATATATACGTATATCAACACGCAGATATCTATATTTACACCCACCCACAGACCTCAGACCATATATACACATACGCACATGGGGGGTGGCATGTGGACAATCTCAACTAAATGCGCCCCCCCATTTGGCTGATCCCTCCTGAAGAAATGTTGAACCCAACAGAGCAGAGAATATATATATTATTCTCTGCTCTATCGGGTTCAACATTTCTTCTGGAGGGATCAGCCAAATGGGGGGGCAATTAGTTGCCAAAATGTGTGTGTAATACAAGTCTGGATATATATATTTATAAGAATATAGATATATATCTTATCTATATATATATATATATATATCATACCTGCCCTTACCTTCCCCTATAAATTTGCTAAAAATATACACACACAAAAAACAAAGCACTGCCTGAGACCCCATGCAGCCCACATGCCACCCCCCTCTACCTGGCTGAATGTATCTAATATATATAATTAAATACATTCAGCCAGGTAGAGAAAGGAAAAAAAAAGGTTTTATTTTATGTTCCCGGGGACATTTAAAAATGTCCTCGGATTTTATTTTTTTTAGAAATGTGTCGCCTTACCTTAGCCTGATGGTCAGTGGGGGCTCCCTGGATCCTGATTGTGGGGGGGTCTGCTGTGGCCGCAGGTGCAGTGGCTCCCTCCCTGCGCCGCCTGTCTCTGCCACATGCACCTGGGCGGCTAGCCTGCACAGTCGCAGCTCTGTCATCCGGCGGCCGCGTGCTCCTCAAGGGGATCCTTTGGAGGCCCCGGCAGGCTGCCCTCTACAGTGCCTGATTAGAGGGCCGTGTCTGCCTGATGTTTTAGTAACAAGAATGATTTATCCCATAGGCTACAATGTTTAAAATATTCCCGTTTTAATTCAATATCTAATAAACCGTTGCTTATAATATTCTGCAGTAAAGAGTCTCTTTAAAGCATTTTTTATACTTTTTTCAATTTTTATTTTTTTAGAACTTTTGGCGGCCAATGTTTCGAACGGCTAATGTTCGAATCGAACTCTGAACCGATCGAACCGAACAGCTCATCCCTACTGTATCCCATTCTGGCTGGTCATACACATCTTATCCAGTGACTGCTCTTATGAGATTAGCTCACTTTCATGGGACATACATCCTCCTGGAGCTCACTGGAGTTCAACTTTTAAATAGATCATGTGATGAGGCACCTGTGACAGGGGGGGGGGGTAATGCCAGTGAAGGTGGTCAGTCTTCTAAATATAATTGTACTTTTACTACAATCTAATTTTGTTATGCATTCATACACATATTCCACCATTATGGATCTTTATTGCCATGGAAATGTCTAAGGATTCTATTTCATCCAAGCCTTTACACTTAACGAGTGAGCTATTACTTTGTGTTTTGGTTTTAATGGCTGCTTACTAGTTCTTCCTAAGCTTTGTATATGGACTTTGTATAGGAAGGGATATTTATTAGCGAACTGCAGAATAATGAGCTATTGCAAAATCACTGAGCAAAAAATTATAATTCTTACAGGGTTATTCAAAGAGAGCCGATCTGGCCCCGAAATGTAACTGGACACTGAAATTCAGCATAGGGCTACATTTCCTGGCCATTCGGCTATTCAGAGAGCAAGCAGTTCGCCAAATGTTGACGTATTGCCTGCACATACGGTACCTGTTCGAGGGCAGTGAAATCCTCATAGAGAAGCAATGCTTTGTATATTCAGAGAACACCAAACAGCAGTGAAAAGTTGCCGAAGTGCCCTGCTGTTCGGTGGTTTCATTCGATAGGTTTATTCAGGCGAATCCCATAGGCTTCAATGTTAAAAATATTCCCGTTTTAATGCAATATCTAATAAACCGTTTATCATTTTATTCTGCAGTTAAAAGTCTCTTTATTTATTGATTTTTTGGATCATTTAGGCATTTGTGGGGATTTTGTTGTCAAATTTTTTGTCCATTTTTTTTTAAATTGTATTTTCATTTTTCTGTAACAGACCTTTTTATTATCATTCATTGGATCTTTATATGTCAATTCCAGACATTTTCGTTCAGTAGGTTTTTTTGCAAACAGTGTTTCAAATTTCAAACTTTCAAGCAAACTGTTTTTTTTTTTCTTCACCCCATTTGTCTGCCTGTCGACTTTTTCTGGCGGCTGCTCTGCGCTGAAATCGACGGCTGCTCTGATTTTTCCGGCGTGTTTGGCTTGGTTTTTGCGGCGGTTTCTGCGGGTTTTCGGTGAGTGTTCGGTCAGTGTACGTGAGTGTTCTGCGAGTTTGTGGCGAGTATTCCCTGCACTACGGTGGCCCTGCGGAGCTTGCTGAATACACCGCAAGGTAGGCGAAGTAGGAATCGCCGAATCGCCCCGAAGTGCGGGGAACGAAAAGTCACCGAACGTGCGGTGACTTATCGAATCTCTTTGAATAACCCTGTAAGTGATTTATTGTTTGGCACTCTGATACTTGCAGATGTTACATCTGTAACTGTTACCAGGAATTTCATGGATCCTGAGCTGTGATTCACTCCTATAAGCATCATGTTTCCGGCAGTTTTGCTGCGGTCTCTTTTGTGCACTCCTATACATCTGCCACTGCATGGATTTTTTTAAAAGCTGTTGACACCACTATTGAAACACCTGTGAAACTGTGTGATTCACTGCAACAACACTACATTACTGGGAGTTGTGTGGTGCAAGTCTGATGCATCAGGCAAAAATAATTTACTGTCAGTGAAGCTATGTGACCCACTCCTACTAACTGTATATTACTGCGAGCTTTTCTGCAGTGGACCTCTGATACGCTCAAAGACTTATTATAATGAATTTTATTTATAGTGTTGTGTGATCCACTGCTACAAGTGATATATTACTGGGAGTTTCACAGCAATGAAATGCTGTGATACACTTACACACTCCAGGTACTAATCATGCATTTTATTGCTGTGAAACTTTGTGATTCAGCCCTACATACACTGCATTAATGGGAATTCTATTGTACTGGAACTGGACTATGATACAGTTATGCGATCCAGTCACTGTTTTATGTTCTGTGTCTATGAAGCTACAGTGCCTGGCCAAAAAAAGTCACACACTCTAATATTTCATTGGACCGCCTTCTGCTTTGATTAGAGCACACATTCGCCGTGGCGTCTTTTCGATGTGCAATGTCACAATATTTATTTATGCCCAGTGTTGCATTCATTTATTGCCAAGATCTTGTATTGATGATGGGATGATGAGTCGGACAGTGGCGTAGCGTGGGGGGGGCTGGGGGGGCCGTGGCCCCGGGCGCAGTTTTGTTAGGGGCGCATTTGCGCCCCTAAAACTGGCCCGGGGGTTGAGGGGACGCAGATGCCGGGCAGCGCGGGAGCGCCTGCCCGGTCTTTAACAGTCCGTCCTGTTAGGTGATGCGGCTGCGCGGCGTGCGCGGCGTGCGCAGCCGGTCACGTGGTCCGGCTAATCAGGTGGTACGGAGTCTCTGTACCACCTGATTGGCCGGACCACGTGACCGGCTGCGCGGCATCACCTAACAGGACGGACTGTTAAAGACCGGGCAGGCGCTCCCGCGCTGCCCGGCATCTGGGTCCCGGTCCCCTCAACCCCCGCCGGAGCTGGGGCCTGGGGCAATATCCAGGTAAGGGCTGGGGGCAAATCCATGAGCTGGGGGCAAATCCATGAGCTGGGGCAAATCCATGAGATGGGGCAAATCCATGTGAGAGCTGGGGGGCAAATCCATGTGAGAGCTGGGGGGCAAATCCATGAGTGAGCTGGGGGGCAAATCCATGAGTGAGCTGGGGGGCAAATCCATGAGTGAGCTGGGGGGCAAATCCATGAGTGAGCTGGGGGGCAAATCCATGAGCTTGGGCAAATCCATGAGCTGGGGGGCAAATCCATGAGATGGGGGCAAATCCATGAGTGAGCTGGGGGGCAAATCCATGAGATGGGGCAAATCCATGAGTGAGCTGGGGGGCAAATCCATGAGATGGGGGCAAATCCATGAGTGAGCTGGGGGGCAAATCCATGAGATGGGGGCAAATCCATGAGATGGGGCAAATCCATGAGTGAGCTGGGGGGCAAATCCATGAGCTGGGGCAAATCCATGAGCTGGGGGCAAATCCATGAGCTGGGGCAAATCCATGAGCTGGGGCAAATCCATGTGAGAGCTGGGGCAAATCCATGTGAGAGCTGGGGGGCAAATCCATGAGTGAGCTGGGGGCAAATCCATGAGTGAGCTGGGGGGCAAATCCATGAGCTTGGGCAAATCCATGAGCTGGGGGCAAATCCATGAGTGAGCTGGGGGGCAAATCCATGAGATGGGGGCAAATCCATGAGTGAGCTGGGGGGCAAATCCATGAGATGGGGGCAAATCCATGAGATGGGGCAAATCCATGAGTGAGCTGGGGGGCAAATCCATGAGTGAGCTGGGGGGCAAATCCATGTGAGAGCTGAGGCAAATCCATGTGAGAGCTGGGGCAAATCTATGAGCTGGGGGCAAATCCCCGTGAGCTGGGGCAAATCCATGAGTGAGCTGGGGGGCAAATCCATGAGTGAGCTGGGGGGCAAATCCATGAGCTTGGGCAAATCCATGAGCTGGGGGCAAATCCATGAGCTGGGGGGCAAATCCATGAGCTGGGGGCAAATCCATGAGCTGGGGGCAAATCCATGAGCTGGGGGCAAATCCATGTGAGAGCTGGGGCAAATCCATGAGCTGGGGGCAAATCCATGTGTGAGCTGGGGGGCAAATCCATGTGTGAGCTGGGGGCAAATCCACGTGTGAGCTGGGGCAATATCGATAACGTCCACAGGTTGGGGGGGGGCGCACAATTCTTTGCTGGCCCCGGGCGCTGACAACCCACGCTACGCCACTGGAGTCGGAGAGCTGTGTAAAGTCTTCTTCAGCACATTATTCCAAAGAATCTCAATGGGGTCAAGGTCTGGACTCTGTGGTGGTTAATCCATGTGTGAAAATGATGTCTCATGGTCCCTGAACCACTCTTGCACAATTTGAGTCTGATGAATCCTGTCATTGTCTTCTTGGAATATCCTGTGCCATCAGGGAAGGAAAAATCCATTGATAGAAAAACCTGTTCATTCAGTATATTCTGGTAGCCAGTTGACCTAATTTTTTGCCAGCTGAAACATATTAATTATTGCAGTAGTTATCAAATTGAAGGATCGGACCAATTTGCTGAGTTAAATCCAGGTGGTAATGAGCGTTTTTTTGGCCAGGCAGTGTATGTCATAAAATCCATACATTGACCACTAAATGAATATGCATTGTTGTTTAGCTGTTGAAAACTCTGGCTTGGGCCCATTTGTTTTCTTGTTTGTTTGCTCTACAATCATAGTGATAAGTAAAACTGACATGATAAATTTTATTAAATAATACATATTATGTAAGATTTGTAAAACTGGCAAGCAGTAATATTTCCTATCAGATAAAAAAGCATAGACCATCACAGTTATCATCTCTATCTAGAAAATGCATTAATTAAATTAAGCTGTTTCCTACGTTCCAGTCATCTGGCAGTGGGAGCTCGCATTGTAAGTAGCAGACATTACTCTGCACAAGTTGAAACATTTAATTACTATATAGCAAATATGTGACCTAAAAACATTTTAACGACTGAATTCATATCTCCTCCCAAAATAATTAATTATGCTTTGTACTTATTTGGCAAATAAGTAACAAGGCGGAACCTACACATCCATATGAATCATAATTACAAAAATACAACCGCATGCAAATCAAGAAATTACATCTTTGTGTAAGACCAGTTTCTATAACATCTCTGACAATAACGTAAGCTAATAAAATGTATGCTGTAGTGATGTGTATGTATATATATATATATTTATTGGGTGGATTTTTTTTACCTCAGAATTATAAATTGGAAAACATAAATCCAACACGTTGTTTACCCCGTTTCTACTCCTATGTGTTAGAATGGGGTATTTTAAAAGTGTATTTCTTACTAATAAGTGTTAGAGATATGCACCGCTGAAAATTTCGTTTCGTTTTTTTCCCACGTGTTTTTTTTCGTTTTGGGTCTTTTTCGTTTCGATTTGGGGATTCGATTCGGGGATTCAATATCAATTCGACATTTTGAAACGTTTCGGCGATTCGGGTCATTTTGGCGTTCGGATCATTTCAGCGATTTGGTGATTCGTTTCAGTTTGGTTTTTCGTTTTTTAATGTAATTTGTTTTTTTATTGCTTATTTAAGAATAGGAAGTAGATTACTACCAATAGAATGAAAGTTCCTTTACTTATTTATTCTTAAAAGATTTTTTAAGCATTTTTTGGGTGAAATTTTAGGTTTCTTACCTTTTTTTAAAGAAACAAGGCTTTTTAATCCATAGGTTTCAGTGCAGCATATGATTACGCAAACTGCTGGGCAGCACCTCTACAGTATAATAATGCAGCATATGAATCCGCACACTGCTGGGCAGCACCTATACAGTATAATAATGCAGCATATGAATCCACACACTGCTGGGCAGCACCTCTACAGTATAATAATGCAGCATATGAATCCGCACACTGCCGGGCAGCACCTCTACAGTATAATAATGCAGCATATGATTCCGCACACTGCCGGGCAGCACCTCTACAGTATCATAATGCAGCATATGAATCCGCACACTGCCGGGCAGCACATCTACAGTATAATTAATGCAGCAGATGATTCCGCACATTGCCGGGCAGCACCTCTACAGTATAATAATGCAGCATATGATTCCGCACACTGCCGGGCAGCACCTCTACAGTATCATAATGCAGCATATGAATCCGCACACTGCCGGGCAGCACATCTACAGTATAATTAATGCAGCAGATGATTCCGCACACTGCCGGCAGCACCTCTACAGTATAATAATGCAGCATATGAATCCTCACACTGCCGGGCAGCACCTCTACAGTATAATTAATGCAGCATGTGAATCCTCACACTGCCGGGCAGCACCTCTACAGTATAATAATGCAGCATATGAATCTGCACACTGCCGGGCAGCACCTCTACAGTATAATAATGCAGCATATGATTCCGCACACTGCCGGGCAGCACCTCTACAGTATAATAATGCAGCATATGATTCCGCACACTGCCGGGCAGCACCTCTACAGTATAATAATGCAGCATGTGAATCCTCACACTGCCGGGCAGCACCTCTACAGTATAATAATGCAGCATATGAATCCACACACTGCCGGGCAGCACCTCTACAGTATAATAATGCAGCATATGATTCCGCACACTGCCGGGCAGCACCTCTACAGTATAATAATGCAGCATTTGAATCCGTACACTGCCGGGCAGCACCTCTACAGTATCATAATGCAGCATATGAATCCGCACACTGCCGGGCAGCACATCTACAGTATAATTAATGCAGCAGATGATTCCGCACATTGCCAGGCAGCACCTCTACAGTATAATAATGCAGCATATGAATCCGCACACTGTCGGGCAGCGCCTCTACAGTATAATAGTGCAGCATAAAACGAAAAACCAACTGAACCGAATGACCCGAATCACCGAATGGACCCGATTTATCGAATCGACCTGAAATTTAGAATCATCCGAAGTATTGTATCGAATGACTCAAAATTTTGAATCGATCTGAAATTTCATGTGGTCGACATTTTGGATTTGGGATGCCCTCGGAAGCATAAAATAGTAAATTTTGTCCGAAAATCGATTCGTACAAAACTAATTGCACATCCCTAATAAGTGTTGTTATGGATTCTTTTTAAAAAATAGATTAATTAGGCTATGGTACAACCAAGAAAAATGTCTGCACATAAAAAGTGCACATACACTGCAGTGAGAAATTGTCAATCTCAAACTTTGGCCCACCAGATGATCTGAGCTTCTTCTCCCATGATTTCCTGGTCATCAAATGGCTTTAAAGAATTCTGGGTAATTTAAATATCTGGGGGGGCAGAGTTTAAGATTCCTGGTCTAAAGGGTATCATAGGTGTGAGCAGTGGGGTGCCACTTAATGCTGGCTAAATTGGCCATGTTTCCTGTATAGGCCCATACCTATAAATTTATGGATATTTCCTTTTTGGCTCAAAATAGAGACCATAAAGATTCACTGTATCTCTACATTTATTTGAGGAGTTATTCATTAACCATTCATTGAATGAACGGTGGTTTTACATTGACGAATTTCGGGGAACTATGGTGGATCAGAGAATATTATATAGTACCCTGCTAACAGGCTCTACAGTATATAAAGAAACTGAGCAAAAAAGGAGTGTGTACTCCAGATCGAAACGAAGGGGGGTAACCCACGTTTAATGATTGAAAATAGTCACCAGGGTGGCTGTATCAATTGGAGCGTATTAAAACATAACCTTTATTGGTATTAATAAATAAAATCAATAGATTTAATTTTAAACCAATTAACAGAAACAAATAAATCTGATACATATAATAACTGGCTGTCCCATTGGAAATCTTAATTGTTATCCAGTTAAATCAGAATTATTGAATTACTTATAATTTGCTTAATTAGCATAGTTCAATAACTTCCTTGTAGACAGACCCTTCAAGCATTTAAGCTGAATGGGTTATAGACTCAGGGTAATTAGAGTGTATGATTGACAAACTCACAATTTTGGTAAATGTTCCTAATAATTGGTATAGATAAAACTCTGCTGCGAACAGAATTAACGGATATATCCTTATAGAGTTGATTGATATATATATATCTATATTTCTGAGCATTTAATATAGACTCAAAAGGTTATATCCTTATTATAAGTGCAAGGAAATGTAATTGCTGTTTGTTCAAGAAGGCAAGGAGATTGCTATTTCAAACTGGACAATGCTTTATACAGTATGTGCTTAATTAGAAAAATCCTCTAAAAGCATGCTCTCTTAATAGTTTAATTCAAGACAACAGTGAAAACAATTGCATAAGGTATAATGAGTAAATGTGCAATTCTGTATTTTTGCAAGGTTTATTATCGAATATTCGGCAGTCGATCTTGTAGTTGAATAATCTGCAAAACCCGTCAGTTTAAATTTGCATTTAGGATTTAAATGCCCCAATAAAAGTTCTACAATGATCGTGCTTTTTTAAGGTATACTTAAGTTGCCATTAAAGTGCGAACCATTTTGTACTAGATCGTACTCTATATTCACTTGATTGAGGCAATCATTCAATATGACGAATTTGCTCTATTCCACATACTGTTCACCAATTATTTGTATATAAGATTTAAATTGCCATAAAATGTTCAAGAAGCTATTACAATATTAGGTGTTAGTTATAAATGGTGGATCAGGTTCGGTGATTTCTCCATTTAGGAAACTGCTACTATAGTTCACCGTACTATTCATCCTTCTTTCCACCATAGTTTCTGCCAAAGTAGTATTGCTCTCAGTGTACATTTCAATGGGGTTACCATCGTAGCTTCTGCCAAGTTTATAGAAACATAGAAAAATGTCGGCAGATAAGAACCTTTCGGCCCATCTAGTCTGCCCAATTACATGGATACTTTACCTGGATTTATCTTTTGTTTAGGATAGCCTTATGCCTATCCCATGCTTGCTTAAATTCAATTACTGTTTTGGCCTCTACCACTTCTACTTGCAGGCTGTTCCATGTATCCACCACCCTCTCAGTAAAATAATGCTTCCTGATGTTACCTTTAAACCTTTGCCCCTCTAATCTAAGACTATGTCCTCTTGTTTTGCTACTTTGTTTCCTTTTAAATATACTCCCTTCCTTATTTAGCATAGTTGACACCCATGTATCAGTCAAAGTTGTCTATCATTATTACTACCATTGTTTTCAGTGTTGTTTTTGAAAGTAACATTGTTCATCGTTGCTTACATCAGCGTCACCTGCTACAGTTAAATTTAGCTTCTTTGGATATCCGAAGTTCATTGTAGTTGCAACCACTGCGATTTGTACCATTGGCTGCAACTACGATGAACTTCTCACACAATGGTGCTTATTTATTAAACCATTTGGCTTTCATTATACGCAAACATGTTTTGTGCTAAACAATTCAAGTGTAAGGTCGTATGTAATAAATGTTCTATGGGTACATGTCCTAATGAAATGGTGTACACCAGTGATTAGCATGTGATGAAGGCCTGATCATGGACCTTGTACACATAAGTAAACCTGTAATATTGCTAGTTATAGATAAGTTCTAAAACTTGCGCAAACTTGCAGATTTATTCAGTTTCTGTCTTATTGTCTTCGTTTCTTTCTGTAAGTGAACTTTTATGTTTTATATCATTCTGGGAGTTATTGTAACTGTCATTTTATTTAACAAAGGATATGAATCACACTCCAATTTCTTTCAATGATTTTTTTAGCTAGGATTATTTTTCTTAATCTTTTTCTTTACTTTTATTAAAGCTCCTACTGTACATGTGAAAATTGACTCTCCCAGATCAGTGTGACTGTATTATTATTCTCTTAATATTATGTAAAGTTGCTTATTTAGATTACATATTTTGATACAGGTTACGGTAAATTATAATTTTTCGAGATGACTCAATCCATTCGAAATCAGGTTTTTGGACCCTTTTCCATTTCTTTGGAATCTAAAGAGAAAATGTTTGTGTGCCTTCCCACATCATCATAGGTTTTAAAGCTTGCAAGATAATATGCCTCTTGCCATTTCTCATGCAAACGTTAGTAGTGACGTGGAGCAGAAATCAATGCCAATTTATCTTGTTCTCCTCCATCAAACTCCTCTAGATTGTTAGGCTTGGGCGTCCACTGGCACCGTATTCGGGCGACCACTTGGTCACCTGACTGCGGTCAACACCATCGGCCGATCAGGGTCATCCATTGGAAGTATCTGTGGACGACCCAGGTCGGCCGTTGGACAGGCCGCCAAATGGGAAAAAAATGAAAAACCCCGCTACAGGGAAAAAAACCCCTCTGTTTTTGGCATTGAAACAGAGTTTCAGAACCAAGGACAGACCCTGTCCTGCGCAGCCAAATCAGGAGAAAAAAGACTCCTCACCGAAGGCTGCGGGGGGAATTAACCCCCTGTCCTTGGTGCTGAAATATGTTTCAGCACCAGGGACAGCAACGCTGAAGGCAGCCGGCTTGAAGAGATATAAAAATAGACACGATCGGCAAAAGAATAAAAGCCTCGTCTTTTAAAAAAAATCAGAACCAAAAATTTTGCCTGAAAATTCCAGAAAAATACCTAAAAACGCTAAAAAAAAAATCTATAAATAAAAGACTTTTTGCTTCGGATTAAAAAAATAAACGGCTGAATAAAAAGGAAAATATTTTTTACATTGAATCCTATGGACTTCACACTGAATCACTTGTTGCGACACAGCGGTTTAACTATAGTATTAATCTTTCTTTCATGTTTCCCTGCCTCGGCACGGTGGTTTAACATTATAATTCTTCTTTTTTTAATGTAAATAGTTAATAGATCGTCTTCTTTCATTTGACAAAATCCTCTTCAAATCGTTAAGATCGCTAGTCTGTTATAGACGCAAAAAAATCATCTGAAATCGTCTGATGGTGGTCAGATGCAGTGGAAGCGGGCTGATTATTATTATTATTATTGTCATCATTTATATAGCGCCAACAGTTTCCGCAGCGCTTTACAATAACCAAAGGGAACGAAATACATATAAAACGGACATAGGATGGAAACAAGAGGTGTAGAGGGCCCTGCTCATAGGAGCTTACAGTCTAAAGATTCACCTGCATGTTGTAGGATCGGTCGGACGACTTCAGATGATATCAGATGATCTTACCATCGCACAAATACGGTGCCAGTGGACAGCCAGCATAATATAATCTGAGAATATAACTCTACACCTCTTGTCTGTGGTTCCTAAATTTGTTCCTAATTTTAATTCCCCATTGTTTTTTGTAAAGCGCTGCATAAACTATTAGCGCTATGTTAGGCTAGGGACAGATGAGCGCATTTTCTGCGGCCACCGTCAAAATGTACGTCGATGCGTGCGCACGCATTTTTTCACGGAATACGCTTAAGTGGTCAGACGATGCGCAATTCTGGACGTATTTCATGACGATGGGGTGAAAAGAAGTCTAGGGAAATCCGGCTGTTTGAACGTTATGTTGGCCGCACACTAGCAGCGTCTGACATCTCCTAATCACGCACACACGCTGCCATGCGGCCGCAGCGCACTCTGTACGTCAGTACCAGCGGTTTAACGTTCTCGAAAAAATGCGTTCATTTTCCACTTGCGTTGCGCAGCCGGACTTTTGTGCGACCGTACTTCGTATATTGGCCGTCATTGCCTGTCATCTGCTGCTAGTGCGGCCGTGATTATGTGCGCCAGAACGCGCGTTCGCACTGCCTCAGTCTGACCCTAGCCTAAAAGATGATAATAATACTAATAATAACCATTGGAATGGTACTTGTTGGTCAAATAGGGCATTTAGGATTAAATCAAACCCTGTCAAACCCTGTTTTATCATTAGATTTCTCAAAAAAAGTAATTCTTTATGAGTATTTGTCATACAAAATAATATCAGATCAGCATATATAAACATATAATCAAGTTAGCAGGGTTGCCATAAAGGTTATAGTCAAGCAAGGAAACATTAATTAGAAAGGGTGACGGGCACCGGTAAGCAGTGAAAAAAGAATACAAAAAGTATAAACATACATGAGAGAGGGGGTGGGAAATTTTCATTCCCAGCTCACATCTGTATCCCTGCAGGGAACCAATGGCCATGGAAGAGGCCACATGCAGAGCCAAGCTAGAATATAACTCTTCTTTTACTTCTTACATTAGTTATGTTAATTGTTACCATAGTTAATATATTTGGTAAGAATAGCAGGGGGAAGATGAAGTCATTTCTCATTTTTTCAGCAAATCTATAGAAGACAAGCATGCCACATACGTTCAAAGTCTATAGGACAGTTGAATTAGAACAACCAAAGAAAAAATGTCTGTGACCGTGAGAAACAGCACAATGAATACCTACAGGGTTATTCAGAGAAAGGTGAAACTCTGGAGAACTTTTGGAGAAGTGAATATTTTGACCTAGAATTTTCATTTCTCCAAACATTTTCCAGAGTTTCACCTTTCTCTGATTAACCCTGCTAGAATGGATTATCAAGGGATCAAACTAATAGGTCTGTAAGCCAAAGGACTTTGGAGGCAACTCCAGTGCAGGATCAAGTTTAGGGGCAAAAGCTGAATGTTGGAGATCAATAAGAATGATAGAGGTGAAAGTGAACAAAACATTCTAGACATTCTCTCTTTTTATATACAGTAGTGGCTCTATGCTGGTTCACCCATTGGATCCGAGTGTTGTTTAGTCAAGAGTGTTTAGTTTGGAAGTAAGGATGTGAAGATGACAGAGACCAACCCAGCAGAAACTTTCTGCACCGTTTGGGTCAAGTGTCACTGCTGTAAAGTGCCATAAATAAAATCATAAAAATCAATTATAGGATAATAAAATGGGAATAGGATTAATATGATATGGGTAGGTTAAACAGGGTAGATGTCTAAAATCGAAATGTCTTTGTCACACCCTTATTATGACCTTAAACCTTAGTCACTGTCAGTGATGTGCATGTGCAAGCGAAAGCAGGACTCTGTCATCTCAACTTGGTGTATACAGAACTGAAAACCTTAAAAACAAAGTTATTTTTATTACAAGCAAGCTTTGTTTGCAAAATATGTCCTAAATACATCTGGCAGGAAAGTACAAGAAGCAGGATTTGTGGAAAAGTAAAGCATATGATCAGGAGGCAGTGAAGCCAAATCACCTGCTGCTGCTCTACTGACACTGTATATGCCCAGTGCAATCCTCATGGTGATAGATGAGTGGTTTTGTACACTTATATACATGTATATACTGTATATAATTTTAGTATATTGATGGAAGGCAGTTATGAATGTTATGACAGCATGGCAGGAAGGTTGCAGGTAATGTGATTTTGGCAGTGTAGTGTGTCTCAGGAATGGGGCAACAATATGACGAATAACTCTTATTCACATTGAATGTGTTGTGTATGGGACAATGTGATAATATATGGAACAATGTTACAATACACCTGGCAACCTATAGAGACTGACACTATAAGTAGATGTTGAAAAACTGCATATAAATACTATCAGGGTTATCCAAAGAGATCCGAATGGCTGCCGAAAGGGAACCGAACGCTGAAAATCAGCGTTCGGTTATCTTTCTTGGCCATTCGGCTATCCAGAGAGCAGGCAATTCGCCAAATCCTGGCGAATGACCTGCACATACGGTGCCTGTTTGGTGCCTGTTCGAGGGCAGTGAAATCCCCATAGAGAAGCAATGCTTCTTCTATTCAAACCAGCAGTGAAAGGTTCCCAAAATGCCCTACCATTCGGTGGTTTAATTTGGCAGGTTTATTCAGGCGAATCCCATAGGCTTCAATGTTAAAAATATTCCCGTTTTAATTCGATATCTAATAAACCGTTCATTATAAAATTCTGCAGCAAAGAGTTTCTTTATTTATAGATTTTCTAGGATATTTTAAGCATTTTTCTGGATTTTTTTTTTTTTTTAAAAATTCAGGTTTTTTTTTAAAGTTTACTTATTTTTCTGTAACAACCCTTTTTATTATCATTCCTTGGACCTCATATGTAAATTCCAGGCATTTTCGCTCAGTAGTTTCTTTGCAAACAGCGTTTCACTTTTCAAACATTCAAGCAAACTGTTTATCTAATTTATTCACTGCCTCTTCTGCTGTGTCGGCTTTTTCCGGCGGCTTCGCTGCGTCTGATCGGCTCCTGCTCAGGTTTTTCCGTGGTTTTCGGCGGGTTAATCCAGATGTTTTTGCAGGTTTTCGGTGTGCATTCGCGGGTTTTGCGGTTAGTTTTTGTCGGGTTTGCGGCGACCTTTCCTTGCAATTCGGGGACCCTGTGGTGCTTGCTGAATACACCGCAGGGTCGTTGTAATGGGATCGGCCAAACGAACCGATTTGAAGAGAACAAAAAGTCACCGAACTTGCCGTGACTTTTCGATTCTCTTTGAATTACCCTGTATATAAATGAGAGGATGGTGAAATACATGGGAATATGTTCAGGATGTATAGCTTGAATTAAGATAAAGGGGTATTATTTATCAAAATCACCTTACCGCATAATTTAGGACAGAGAATATTCAAATGCTACCACCTTACATAGTTGCTGAAGTTCACATGCAAGTTGAGGCAACTTACATACCATTTGGGAGTTGAAGTGAATATTGACACATTCTGGATGGGTAAACCAAAACCCCTCTGTAACACACCAATGCATTTAGATCAGTTCCATTGACTAAGATCGCTTAAGGAATAAATTATTGTTCTGAACATGCTTCTTTTTTAATGTCAGGATGGTTATATGTGGTTGTATGTATATTTGTAAATAACCTGTAATAATAATATGCTAATTTTAAATTGCAATATGTTTTAATAATTTTGCAATAATATCACATTTTACAGTTTGAGTAAAGTTGCAGTAAGATTCAAATGTACAACTATTGCTTAATTACTATAATTAGGGATGCCAAGATCCGTTCCTGAGGATGACCCGATTGCATAGTTTTTCAAGCCAATCCGATCCCCGAGTCCGAGTACTGCCCAACGAGACTCCCAGTCTTCCAGCTGGAATCCTGCAGCTTCGGCGTTGACACGCAGTGTCTTCTATGCCTGTTCATGAGTCATGGACGGGTTGGGGAAGACACTGTGAGTCTCCATGAGTCCAGGGCCTCTGCATTCACCTGCAGCACCTTCACTGGCAGCTGCATGACCTGCGAGCAGGAAGGGAGGATGTCATGCCGCGAGTCAAGACCCCAGGATCCCTTTCATGAGCCAGTCAGTCACTGGTCGTGCAGTATCAGATTGGGATTTGGTGTTGGCCTATCCTGAATGCCGTATGACTCAGATCCTATCAGTGGCCGGCTGGGTGGAGTAGAGGTAACATCACTGCTCTTTAACCGTGGAGAGAGATTGTGGAGACACAGGTTTGATCCCGGCAAGAGCTCCTCTCCAGTAAGTGTCCTTGGGCAAGACACCTAACGGTACATACTCACCACCCAGGACATACTTGAAAATGAGAGAAATCTCAATGTATCCTTCCTGGTAAAATCCATTCTCAAAACAAAAAATATATAATTTTGGGCCATCCATAATGCTAACACCCAACAGCTGCGTTCTTTACCTTAACAGGTTCTTAATGTAGGCAAATCCAGTCATGAGTCCCCATTCCAGGTCTCAGTGAGCTAGTAATTATTACAGCTTCATTTGCCAATATTAATGGCTCTACTACTATTCCAAGTAGAGCTGCAACTCCTGTTGTGGCTCAGCTGTTATGACAGCTTACTGTACAATTACGCTTTCTATACACATTGCTCCCAAAATGTTGTTTAGTGAATCTTGGCCAATGATTACCGCCCTGCTCATGTTGACATGGGGCCTACAGAGCAATATATCCCTGCTACGGTCTGTCATTCCTGGACATCTGATTTCCATATTGAGAAACAAAGTATACTTAATTTCAAGTGCTGAACACAGTTTTGCTGCGGCTTCCATTATACTGTAAAGCCTCCAAATCCTCATAAATTTGTCATTTAGAAGTTTAGCACTGGATTCAGCCCTGCATGCTTCATAAATGACAATAAATCTGCAATGCAGCCAAGTGCCTACAGCACTGCTGTGATATGGCTAAATTAGATATCCCAATTGCTATTTAACCCTTCTCACCCTCTATTTGTAAAGCCTTAATCAGCAACAATAACACTTACTCGATCAAGCCATAAGGTTCTTTTAAATATGCATGGATGCCTAATTAACAGTGTTAGATCAGAATGAGTGAATTATTTCTCGCAATTAAAGAGCATTTTGGGTTCTGGCAGCTTGCTCCTGGAAGTGAATGTTCTACAGAATCAGATCTTGCAAAGAAATGCGTATCTTACTCTTGTTCTTTAGACGTATTCATATTTGTGGACATGTTAATATTTATCTTAGTCATTAAACAGTACTGTGCCAGGTTGTTAAAAACCTTAGTAAATCGATACAGAAAGGGTCACGTGTCATACCGATAGTTATTATAATAATATTAATACTAATTGTAATATGTGGAGAGATATTTGAAGGTTACCTGTAGCATAATGATCTCTGGTTATGATGAGAATGGCCTGCTACAATGCTGGATACAGTATGGATGGAATCTGTATAGAAATTAATCTTTTCGCTGCTGAGCTATTTCATTCTCATGTGTTGAGCTCATTTTACCCATGTTTTGCTAATCGTGCTACACTATTTGTTTTCACGTTTTATTATAGAACCCAGACAAATTATATATGTATTTTTTTGGCACCAGACTGAAAATATATCATTAATTTTTTGGAGGAAATACGCAATTTTAACCAAGAATTAAAAACTGATTTCTTTTCTCTATGTTGGCATAGTGTGTTTCATTAATAATATATGTGTTTGTGTATATATATATATATATATATTTACTGCTGTACTTTCTCCCAACATGGGAAACGAGAAGGGGTGTAATGACAGCAACATTGATCACCCAATAGGTATAAAGCAAACAATGCCACTGCCTTAGAATTAACAAAAAAGAAGACAGGAAATTGTGTTTTTATTTAATTCTTTTATTTTTACACATTGCATGGTTATGTTTGGTATCAATGGAAAGGCCAGACCATGACCTGCCTGAAAACCCCTCACTAGATGTTGTTGGGTGTATAGAGAGTATACAGATGTCCAGAGTACCTCTGCCTACACTATTAAATCCTGTTCAACTAAGGGCTTAACAGACATCATGATGATTTGACATACAGCAGATCTGACATATTCGCTCACTGGAGATGCCCCCAAATATGGCCTCACACTCCGCCGGACATTCTGGGGTAGAAGAGGTCTCTGATCACTGATGTTAAATGTGAGTTTATGGGCTATGTGTGGGAGATGTCATTCGCACATGGTAGGGAAAAAAGGCAACATCTCGCCGTCATCTGCAGCAAAAGGTTTAAACTAGATGCTTATTGATTACTGCAGCCTAGTAACGAATGGGTTTTATGTATAAAAATATAGTGCCCTATTCCAGTGGGGCTACTGAAATTAAAGAGTGCGCCGTTAAGGTATTTTGGCCACTCTTGTAGAGGCTCAGTTTATACATTAGGTTGTTTTGCATTTATATTTCCTATTATTTGTAAAGGAAACACAAATGCACGTGGAGCCAAACAGTAATGAGAGATTAAGTTGCTGATTATTCCCACAACGTGGTGTTAAGTGATTTTTAAACCACCAGACCAATTAACAACAAAAAAGCTCTAAAAATACGAAATGCACTACCCATCCTAGGGCAACATAAGCGCTAGATCCACCAACTTCTCACTCTGTAGATCTTAGGACATCACATGGAGGAGCACAACTGTTTCTCTGGTCTCCTTCCACTGGCACTGTGAATTTTCATGGAGTTCTTTGACCTTCAGGAAAGAATACCAGTGGCAGCACATGGTGACACTGTGCAACTACCAGTATTATTTAGCAGCCAACATTATGAGCTGAGATGCTAATATAGGAGCTGGTCCGCAAATCATCTGGGGAAAGGGGCCACTAAAAGGCTCGCTGTGTTTTTTTTTTTACACAAACGTGATTTAGGAGGGTGACAAAAAGTTCTGGTGTGCCTTCTCACAGGGTTGGTGGCAACTCCCGTTAGGTAAGAGCTCAGCTGCAAAAACTACCTTCTTTGTTCCTTTCTGGCCTTGTCTCAACCCCTGCTTGAACTGACTCATTAAATCAAGCTCTCTTGGCAACTATGTTTATTCTAGCTGAATTCTAAGGTTTTAATTGCTACACCAGTTATCTTCTGGAATGTTAGAATCTATGCAAGACCATTACGAGGTAGGTTAGTATTATTCTATATAAAAATCATACAAGATGGCTGCCAGGATACAAGATGGCGGCTATCTCTAGCTATTCCCCTCACATTTATACTAAATTAGTTTAGAGACGTGTTCAAGCCTTGGCTTTATGAAGACCCATTACGGCCAAAACATTGTAAATTCAAGAAAAATAGATAAAATGTAACAAGGCGTATTTATACCTTCTAATGAAAAAGTAAAACAAATGGTATGATGCCCAATTTATGAAACAACGGAGAAAGTCATGTAGAAAATTGGACATCAAGTAGAAAAGAACTGTTCAAGAAGTTCAGAATTACCAATATACAAATGCATGGACAAACCATTGAGTTCTTAATTTTCAGTTCTTACAAAAAATAACCATTTGAAAATAACCAAAAAAAACCATTCTGAATTTCATTGGGCCATTTATTCGGTTTGTGCTAAATTTGGAAGAAAATATTCTTTTGTTACAATCAATTTGTTGCCGTACAAAATTAGAAGGAATCGAAAGTCGAATGAAACTTAATGCATGTGTCTAATTAGCAATAGTAAGGCCTCAGACATTAAGGCCCTGTTCACACCTAGCCGTTTTAACGCACGTTCGTGCGCGCTTTAAAATGCAGGAACGGGAAATCCCATGCTTTGCTATGGGACCCATTCAGACCTAAGCGTTTTACAGCGCGCAGGAACGCGCGTTAAAACGGCCAACGCAAAAAGAAGTTCGGGAGCTTCTTTTCGAGCATACAGCAGCGCGTTCGCGGCCATATCATAGCCGCGAACGCGCTGCAACGCGCGTTCGCGCGTTTTTTGTATGCACGAACGCGCGTAAACAAAACGCGCGCATTGCGCGACGCAGCGCTACGCCCAGGTGTGAACCCAGCCTTAACTCATAGTGATACAGTGTGTTTAGTTACATGTATTATTGTGTATATGGAATTGTCTGTAAGAGTGTTTGACTTGACATTGAGATTTGTCCGAGAAAGACAAGTAATTTATTATGTTTTCCTATAGGTAGGAGAGTTTATTGTAACTTCCTAGATATCAGAGCAATAATACTGAAATTCTTGATTAATTGGGGAAATCTAGTGACCCAACATAAACCCTTGGCATTTTGCTCCATGATGTTTTATTAACTGTTAGATGAATCATTATTTCACAGTAGACTGTTTGCCATCCGCAGGGAGTCTCCTTGCAGAGAGCACAGTTAATTAATCCCATTATGTAGATCAAGGCCGTAATCATTAATCCCTTAGCACAAAATCCAAACAATTGACATACCCAGTTTGAAGTTTGGAATATACTTTAACCTCCATCTGTAACTCCGGTGTCACACGAGCGCACTTCAGAGTGGAAGGAACGTCCATGATTGTGGACGTTCCTTCCATTCTGATGTCTCTGTGGTCTCCTCGCTTAGTGCGCTCTGCTCAGCAAAGCGTGATCCTCCATAGGAGAATCGTGCTCTGCAGCCCCGTCGAACGCATGTCGTAGCGTTTCGACGGGGAGAGTTTCAGCACGTCCGGTTGCTACATCATGTGGCCCAACCCCTCTAAATGTCACAACGCTGCAACAGACCTTGGGAGGAGGGCAGTAAGTGCCCTCGTCTGACCCCGGCCTAAATGAACTACGTCACGGAGCAAAGGGAAACCTACAATTCATACAATGCCTTTTTGTAGGCTTCTTTTTTATTAGCTGAACAACAGGAATTTGTTAAATAAAATAAAAAAAAGAGCAATGCAATCCTGTGATAAAAGAGGATTTTTTTTGCATAGAAATTTAAATGCGCCATCCAATTGGGTAGGAATGCCCCGTGAAAAAAATATCTTACCTCTCCACTCTGTGCACTGTGAATCTGAGCTGTCAACTGAATCTCTGAGCATGACCTTAGGAAGCAGGCCCTGTCATTCTGGGATATCACTGGAACTTCTGGAGGACATAGAAGTAGATATACTGTAAAGCTCTCCTGTAAGATGGTCCATTTATGTCTCTTTTTCTATATAGTCTAAGGCAGTGTTTCCCAAACTTGTCCTCAGGACCCACTGACAGGCCAGGTTTGCCAGATATCTGAAGCACAGCACAGGTGATATAGTTTGCTGTTCAGTGATTGCAAGGTTCAGTCTGGATTTCCCCAAGGTGATCTGCAAAACCTGGCCTGTTAGAGGGTCCTGACTGAGGACGGGTTTGGGAAACACTGGTCTAAAGTTGAACTAGGATATGTTCTACATGACTTATCTAATGAAAAATGAATGAGATCCATATCCTTAAATAACGTTTCATTGCGATCTCTCGCCAGCCTCATTTGAGGTCACAAAGTTTTAAATACACATGTAAATCGAAATTAAAATTATAAGCCAGCAACCATAAAATTTAAAATGTCACCTACAAGATGTCTAAACTACCAGAAGATAAGTGGAGAAAACCAACCTACAACAAATATGACCTGATTATAGTTATTTACTGTGGTGAAGAACATGATATTACAAAGCTGGTTTATGCTGAACCTGTTCTCCAGGTTGGTAAAATTGCAGCTTGTGGCCACGTGAGATGTGTTCTCAGTGACTCAGAATGCATTTTAAAGAAGGCAGAGAACATTGACTGTATTGTCATGAAACAGCAATGCCGCAGAATGGGATAAATGATTCATGTAGTTGTCTCCATTTAATGATAGTAGGTTCATGCCAGTTGGGAGTAAGCCAAGAAAAACTGCCCGGAAAAAGTGCTCCAACATAAGATATTTGTAAAATGTAAATGGGAAAGAAATGCATGCAGCCCAACGCACAATTTAGCATATTTAGGAGCTATGCCTGGGATTCAGCATCCACGGAGAGAGTATTCAATCAGTGTATGACTGCAATACAGTGTGATGTATCGTAATAAACCCAAAAAATGCAGCGGCACCCGTTTAGCTCAAAAAGACATTAAGCTGGAGGCAGAATTTACTGGTTGCTGCTACTACGTCTATGTTTTATGACTGGGGGCCAGCAGACTAATGTCAATCAAGTTATTCAAGCATCCACACATTCCTACATCTGACCCAAAAGAAAGCAAAAATAAATAAACATTTGAAGCATTTTCCAATTGGGTCTAAAATGGGAAAAACTTTCTTGATGCAACAATGGCAATCACAGACCTGGCAAGTCGCACGTTCCAGCCGTTATACACACGATTTTCCCTCGCACATCCCGATCACCTAACAGCCCTAGATTGTCATCCTGTTTTCGAGAGGCCTGAGGGAAAAAAGCACTACAAAATACAGGTTTAGTGGTGCTTGCAAGTCTTAAAGGGTTAAAATATGGCTGTTAAAAAATATATTGTGTGCTGCAAACTGCACCCTGAATGAGCAGCCCTGATTTACTACTCAGCAGGGTGGAATGGTCACCCTGTGCGCATGCACCTGTATGATACACCCCATCTGTGGGGGGAACCATGACGGTGATGACATGCCACGTGTAACAGACACACCTCTTGGTAACCACCAGGGCTTTTTTCAGGGGTACTCGCCGGTACTCAGTACCGGCACCTCACCACTCAGTGCCAGCAACTCACCACCAGCCCGAACTAACAGGAGAGAGCATGATGCTCCTCCCTCCTCCTGCAGTGGCAGGCAGAGAATCTGAAGCGCTCGGCAGCTCAAATTTCTCCTGAACGCTTCCGATTGTCGGGAGTGTATGTAGGGACCGATAGCCTTCCTCTTCTCCCAGTGAGTGACAAGGGAGGGCTGGTTAAATAAAATCTCCCCTCTGTTTCTTCAGTGCCCCAGCTCTGGCAGATGTGTGTAAACATGCTGCAGCCACCTCTCTCTGCAGCCGCTGAAACTTTGAACAGCATGGGGAGGGGGTGCAGCATATTTACACACATCTGCCAGAGCTGCAGACTGTCAGGCAAGCGGTGTGATCAGAGGAGCTGGCACTGTAAGGCGGTACAGATGGCCGCCTAAGAGCGCAAGACCAGGAGGGGGGGCAAAAAAAAATGTAATCCCTCCCTGGTAACTTGCCTTGACTGATTTCCAAATTTTTAAACTATCTGCCTGGCGCTGTGTCCCTGCTGCTCCTCCTCTACGATGCAGCTGGTGCCCAGTGAGCTGCATTGTATCTGCCAGGTCAGAGAGCAGAGTGCCCCGCGGTGCT
Organism: Leptobrachium leishanense; assembly: GCA_009667805.1. NCBI lineage: Eukaryota > Metazoa > Chordata > Amphibia > Anura > Megophryidae > Leptobrachium > Leptobrachium leishanense. Next base: position 304,907,423 of record CM019065.1, read on the forward strand.
CGATATGGAAGCCTGTGCTCTCTCTCCTCTTGGTCCCTCACTCCTTACTGGTGCCTGGCCACTCTGATGATGTCAAGAGGAGGGCGTGCCAAAAGAAGTTTACACTGCCGCCTTACCCCCAGCCTCCCCTGCAATTCAAGACAGTGTGTGGTGCACCCTGGATGGTGAGAAGTTGGAAATTGAAGTCCTGGCTGCATTGTTCTACAGGGACTCAGTGACAGGCAAGCCTCAGAACAGAGAAAAAACTGCTGCTGCTTCCAAATACACTTCAAAACAGCATTTAAAAATATCAGCTCTGGCAACACAAGTATGTTCACCTGGTCCTGATGTTACCACCATGTGGGGGTGTTCTCAAGGTCAAACACCCTCTCATTGAAGTCCTCCAATATTATTCAAACAGTACTTGGTGGATAGTGGAGTTTTATTGCTGTGGAGCTCATACACACTGCACATTACTGTGAGTTTCATTGCTGTGGAGCTCATACATATTCAGCAAAACTGTGAGTTTCATTGCTGTGATGCTCACAAATGCTAGGGGATTATCCACTCAGTGCCAGCGTTGCAAAAAAACCAACAAAAAACAGCAAACTGCACTGCAATGCAAACTTTTCTTGCAACAGAGGCACTTAGTGGATAACCCCCATAGGGTTACAGCAATAGTTATAGTTCATTTAAAGGAACACAATATTAAAAAATATGGTTCCCTTTTATAGTGTCTTCCTTTAAGTGAACTACAACTATTGTTTAATAGGACACGTAAATAGTCATAATAATCAGTTTTTCCCTGGACGTGAGAGAACCCCCACCTATTTTGCCAGAAAAAAAGCACTGGTAACCACACTCCATCTCACCTAGTCTAGACCTATCAAAAGTTGGCAGGTCTGGAATTGATGTTTTATTGTCCTGGGTGAGCAATAGCAGCTCTGCATGAGAGAGCAAGCAATGCAGAGAGGATGCTGTCTCTGTCACGTGCTGCACACTGCCCCCTATTACACACAGAGCCAGCAATGCTGACACTCCACTTGCTGCCATCACCTTTCATGCTCAGCAGATAGAGGCACAAGGGGCGGGGCAATGTGAAGGCCATGGGGCCGACTGTGTGGTGGTGTGGGGTCAGCAAAATGAATCTTCACCTTTTGTGTCTGAAATTTCTTACACTGGCTCTGAGCACAGGTCACCAGAGAGATAATGACATTAACCCTGTATACTTTTGAACAATGTTACCATTCTCCATTTAATTTATTTTTTAGCCTGGCTTTGTGTTTTCACATATTTCATTAGCTTCATTCTGGATTTTGAAGCAGTGCAAAGTCTACGATTACTCTCAGATCCTTTTCATTTGCCCGGCTTAGTCCCTTCGGAGTACAATTTGCTTTTCACTATACACCGGATATGAGTCCAGATCAAAATTGCTCTCATGAAATAGAAAGATTCTGCAGCATGACAACAAATACTGTGTTAATCACAGAAAAATGCATTTCACCATTAAGGAACAACCTGACCAGGCCTTTACTGGGTAATGAAATAAATGTCTGTGGGCTCAATTGCCAGTGAGGCATCGACAGTTACCTCTTACTGTTCCGTGCGCAAATGCGGACATCTGAGTTGTGACCTCTGTCAGGGCTTGACATGGCCAGCAGCTTACTGTACATTTATGTATCCTATACTTTGTATCAGAGGACAAATGTACTGTGAGCCGGTGAATAGTCCGTCAATCCCCGATGCTCAATATTCAACGCTCAATGAAAAAAGGCACTAAATTCCAAATGAAAAAAGTGATAATTGAACATATCAAAAATTAAGCTGAAAATCGATGTGGGCATGGTATGTCCTGCTTTAGCAAACAATACGAGACTAACACGTGATTACGTCTCATTTATTCTCATAGTTTCTTTTCCCTGTAAGTGATTTCTAAAACATTGTAAGTATAATCCCTTCATCAACATGAAACACTTGTGTTCTATGAACTAAAGAAAGAAACATGCTGAATAAATAAAAACATCCTTATTTACATTTAAAGAAGAAAAGGGTAGCACGGTCTGTTATTTCCCAGAACTTTGCCTACTCCAGTGTTTTATCCAAGTGAAGTGCTTTATCGTTTGACCTTAATGACATTGAACAAATGAACTAGTGCCAGGCACTTCTGGTCCATTTTCTCTGGAATGAATCGCACTGTTCCGGTCTCCTTCCCAGCAGTTTGTTTCTTATACGTGACACTTAAAAAGAGCAGATTGCAAGTGCAAATATAAATCAAGGCTCTGATAGCAATTATTTGAAGACACCTGTTATTTAGTCCAGGTGATGAATCGGGCATGGTTTCTTTGCCTTTTGGGAAATGCCTGCATTTCACATCAAAGTTATTTCCAGCACTCTGTAATTTTCTAGCCATGTCTTGTAGAAACCTGTACACTTTATTTTTGCCTAAATTTGTAATAATTGAATCAAGATAAGATTGGTTGATCCACATCGACATATGATAATATCTGGCAGGGTAACGTTCACGTTAAATATTCATTAAGGATTTTATGTGCCGGCGTACAGGCAGCTAATAAGCATTACATTTTATTTATTCTTTTGGTTTGTGAGCGGGATTTTTAATTTGGAGAAAAATGAGTGTTTCATAAAATTGAGAGTTCATAAAAGATTATTTGGACTTATAGAACACGTTTTTGTAACATTGGTTTTATCTTTACAATGCCAGATTCATTTTTTGAGTCTGGCCACTTGTCTCACTCTGACCTTTCCAGCGATGCCTCCCTTTTTTTAACGATCGGGAGGACAGGGGTCCAAAGAACCCCCCTCCCTTTCAGGCACTCTCCCGGCTCTGATGTCTTTGGCACTCTTCGGTGCTCTTCGGCAACGTTCTCCAACTTTTTCGTGTGGCTTCAGCGAATCAAGCTTCGGTGCCCTACGGTGACCATTCACTAAATAGTGAATTCACCAAAAATTCTGCAAAATGGAATCGCTGAAGTGCACCTAAATGCAGTTTAGTAAAAAACACCGAAATTTCAGGAAAAGTTCTGTGCTTTGAGAATAGACCCGTAAATGTAACAGCGACATTGGAATAGGGCCGCTATTTTTTTCTTTGTAACTGCCTATAACAGGGTTATTCAGAGAGCGTGAAAAGCAGGAGAATGACTGGAGAATGAAAAATTCTAGGTCAAAATAGCCAAACCAGAAAAATTCTCCCTTTCATCTCACTTTCCAAATCGGCTATTTTGACATAGAATTTTTCATTCTCCAGTCATTCTCCTGCTTTTCACGCTCTCTGCATAACCCTGTATGTCTTTCTATCTTCATATGTTATACAAATGTTTTCTAAGGCTGGGGTCAGACCAGCGCACTTTTAACGTGCGTTCTGGCGCACTTAATCACGGCCGCACTAGCAGCAAATGACGGGCAATGACGGCCAATATACGAAGTACGGTCGCACGAAAGTCCGGCCGCGCAACGCAAGTGGAAAACGAACGCATTTTTTCGAGAACGCCGAACCGCTAGTACGGACGTACAGAGTGCGCAGCTGCGGCATAGCGGCGTGTTTGCGTGATTAGGAGATGTCAGACACTGCTAATGTCCAGCCTACATAACGTCCAGACGAAAAAAGAGTTTTATTGACGATCCGAAAAAATCACGCACGAAAAATGCGCATCGTATGACCGTTTTCGCGCACTCCGTGAAAAAATACGTCAATTCGTTCGGACGCACTTTTTTACGTTCGCGTGTAAAAATGCTTTCGTTTGACCCTAGCCTTAAAAAAAGAGCAAGACCCTTTCCATATTCTCAAAGAGGTAAAGAAAAAAAATCCCCTTTGTGTAAAAGATAGAAAAAATTATTCCAATTTCAATGATTTAATGGTTATGCTTCCAGTATATGCTATGATAAATATGTTTGTTCTTAAACAGGACAATATCATGTTTTCCATAATAGAAGCCATTAAAAGAAGAATTTTAATATGAGAGATCCAATTACTTATCTTAATGATGGTGGTGACAATAAAGCCTTTTGTAGGGTCTTATGACTTCCACCAAAATGCTGTTTTTAACTGCGGCCATAATTGCCCCAGTGTGAAATCGAGTTTCTAATGCCAGATAATTGATACATAATTGGTTGCAGCTTTAAATGTGGTTTTATCTAATACATGTGCTGTAATGGGCTAGTGTCCTAGATCAAGTTGAATCTCTTTGCCTGCTCACTTTGCTATCTTCCTCTGTTACATATGTTCCATTCCTATGATGAATTGTATTGCGTTTTAATGTGAAGAATACATCATTCTTATTACGCATTTTTTATTATTAGATGAAACTGGAATTTATAAACATGAGGCCTCATATCTGCGGGCTGCTGTATTATATATTAAATAAAAGCATGCAGTTGATGGTCTAGTTCAGGCCTCAAAATTTCCACTCGCCTGCTCGCATTTGGCGAGTGGAAATTACATGAGGGCGAGTGGGAATGCAGAGGCAGGGCAGGATAAGGGGTTAAGTGGGGCAACTAGTGGTGAGTAACTCTTAAGGCCTGGCTAGTAGCTTGGGACTTGAAAATTTGAGCCCTGGTCTAGTTTATAAATTTCTATGCCCATATTCATTAAATTCCATTTTACCACACAAAAACAAAAGGGGTTATTCAGAGAGCACTGAAACGTCGCCAACATTTCAGTGCTCTCTCGTTCCCCGCAGTTCCCTGCACTTCGGGAAATCAAAGTTCCCCACCCTGCGGTAAATTCAGCATTCACCGCAGGGTCCCCGGATTGCAGGGAAAACCTGCCGCAATCCCGCCGGAACCACCAGAAAAAAACATGCCGAACACGCCGGAAAAAGCCGCCGATCACAGCACAGCACAGATCCAGCCGCTGGAAAACGCTGACAAGATGGCGAACGGGGTAAAAAAAACCCCAACAAACAGTACGCTTGAATGTTTCAAAATTCAAACGCTGTTTGCAAAAAAACTACTGAAGAAAAATGTCTGGAATTTACATATAAGGTCCAATGAATGATAATAAAAAGGGCTGTTATAGGAAAAAAAACTATTAAAAAAATACCAAAAAATTACTAAAAGATCCTAAAAAATCTATAAATAAAGAGACTTTTTACTGCAGAATAAAATAATAAACGGTTTATTAGATATTGTATTAAAACAATATTTTTAACATTGAAGCCTATGGGATTTGCCTGAATAAACCTGCTGAATGAAAACACCGAACAGCAGGGCATTTTTGCAACTTTTCACTGCTGTTCAGTGTTCTCTGAATAGATTAACCATTGCTTCACTATGGGGGATTTCACTGCCTTGGAACAGCACCGTATGTGCAGGCAGTTCGCCAAAATTTGTAGAACTGCCAGCTCTCTGAATAGCCGAATGGCCTGAAATGTTACGTACGTTGAATTTCAGTGTCCGGTTACATTTCATACCTCTCTGAATAACCTCTAAAGAGTTTTTTTTTAAATGCAAGTCTATTCAGAGAAAGGTGAAACTCAGCAGAATGACTGCAGAAGTGAAAATTCTAGCTCAACATAGCTAAACCATAAAAATTCTCCATTTATCTCACTTTCCAAATCGGCTATTTGGTTTAGATTGTTCGATTCTCCTGCCTTTCTCCTGGTTTTCACCTTTCTCTAAATAACCCTGTATATATTTTGAAACCGTGTCACTGATATATCTCATCAGTTTATGTAGGTCATTTTTTTTACTTATTCCTTGGGGTGAGTTATGTAAATTGATGCCCATTCCCAGCTATTTTTAATCAAACTATTCACATATTTAGCTATGTAGTTTTTTTTGGGGTCACAGATAATTATATTGCCAATCCCCTTGCCATCGTATTTTTCTTTCAAGCACTTTGCAGACTGTGCCTTGTATACCCACTCTACCGGCATATAAGAACCTTTTAGGAGACAGGGCGGCCTTGTTTTAGGTATATATAAGGCTGGGGTCAGACGAACGCAGTGCGAACGTGCATTTACCCGCACTTTATTATGGCCGTAGTAGCAGCAAATGACGTCCAACGCAGGCCCACACACGAAGTATGGCCGCACGAAAGTTCGGCCGCGCAATGCAGGTGGCAAACCAACGCATTTTCGCAAGAACGTCGAATCGCTAGTACTGACGTACAGAGTGCGCTGCGTCCGCATAGCGGCGTGTGTGCGTGATTAGGAGACGTCAGACGCTGCTCATGTCCGGCCAACATAACGTCCAGACACCCAAAGTTTCCTGGTTTGGATCCGTATGAAATCACGGCCTAAATTGCGCATCGTATGACCGCTATCGTGTATTCTGTGAAAAAGTACGTCCATGCGTTTGGATGCACTTTTTTACAGACGATGCGAAAAATGCATTCGTCTGACCCTAGCCTAAAACATATACAGGTAGCTGTCATAAATATAAAAGTAAAGAATAATTAGAACACTTTCAGGTGTTTTGTGTACAAGGACCATATCAGCATAGCTTCTTTTACAGCAGGTCAGGAGCCTCCAGGACCCTCCAGACATTTTGGAACTACATTTCCCATGAGGCACAGCCAGTCTAATGTGTGGTTGAGCACATAGGAGATGCAATTCCAAAACATCTGATCTAGGTGGACAATCTGAAGGTAACTTCATTTTCTAAAGGATCTGAAATATGTCAAAACTCAGCAACACTCTTACCTGCACTCATTTTTCAAGCCAAAGAATGTGTGTGGTTAGGGTTTAGATTTTTAGGATATGAGCATTACATTCATACTCCACTGTTTGCATATAACCAATAATGCTTCATCTTTTTATGACATATTTAATTAAATAGGTTTTGTGCCTGATGTACTGGTGATTGACATTTTTTGGAAGGAAAGATCAATATGGATGACACATGTGCTTGCATTGTTATGTAGCTTCCGCCCAGTAATGGCTTCATGGCACTGGAACTGAGGATTTTGTTGGGTTGCAGCCCCATCTTTATCAACCTAATATGCCTCTGCTCCATCCATTTGGCTCCTATTATATCGTTTCCTTTCTTCATCGAAACCCATTGGTGATTTGTTATACTCCTCCAATGATGCCATTGTGCCACTCCTGCCAACATACCTTTGTCCAACTACTATAACTCTATTGCTTCTTTTTTCTACCCTTCCTACATCCATAGTGGCTATGTCCTATGCCAGGGGTCAGCAACCTTGGCTCCCTTATGGTTTGGGAACTACATGTCCCATGTGGCTCAATCAGCCTAATGGGTGACTGAGCATCTTGGGAAATGTAGTTCTCAAAACATCAGGGAGCCAAGGTTGCTCACCCCTGTCCTATGCCAATTATACCTTCGTCCTATCCCTTTTGCATTGGAAGCACTTGATACTACGAGTGCATTATTCATTGGGTCTAGAAGTTAGGGGCATTGGCCACACATTGTCAGCTTATTTCTAGCATTGGGTGTAGGCCGAAGATAATATGCATTGCTATAGTTTGAGTCTCACCATTGTAGAAAAGGAAAGTCTACCGCCCTGTCATGAATCAGATATCTGAGTTCTTTTTGTTTTGCCGGGGACTTAAGCTGGTTAGTCAGAGCTTCAGACGCATTTTCCACTTATGACGACTTCAAGACACAAGTACATGTGGAGCGATGAGTGAATTCCACTTATACTTACTAAATACCTGTGATTGGGACAGGCCTTGTCCGGGATGCTTTCCTATTGTATTTATGGATTATGTGCCATTCCATTAGGTTGCATTTGAATTGCTAGTGTGACATTCCTCATTGCTATCTTTGTATTATGTACTTGTATACGTCTTTGCTGTTTATTTATCATAACCTATTATTTTGCCTTTTTATACTTACGTCCCTTTTTATTGCAATGAGATGATGTGCTCACGCATAACATTTAGTGGTCAGTTTTCTTGTGCTGAACCGCACATAAAGAAGCGGAATATTAATATACAGCAGTTTAGAAACAAGAAAAATAACTCGGGGAAGCAATGCATGTCAAATCGTCGAAAGATTAATGAACAGGAGAAAAAACAATCTTTAAAAAAATACCAAATGTTGAAATAGCATTTACTTTATAGAGCGTGTGAAATGTTACACATAACTCATCGCTTTCTGCAATTGTCGACTCGTGTTACCCTGCGGCCAGTCCTGATAGCTTTACGCCTTGTGATAAAAGAGGAACATTAATGAACATAGGGTGGTCTAGTGATAAAGTCAGACAATTATGGCGCCTTGTTGCTACATGTAAGTTATGAAATAATAAATAAAGACCTTAAAAGTAACTCCCTGGAGTTGTCTTTTTTAAAGAATGGTCTAAATTCCAGGGGACGAAAAAAAAAAAAAAGAGTACATATCTACAGTATTATAACATAGCAAGGGTAACCGTTAAGCAGAAAACAAGACTTGAATAATTCATTTGGGGTATATTACTTAATATAGAGAAAAATACTTAACAATGCAGGCATAGCGCTAAAAAGAATTATGAAGATCTACATCAGATGAAGAGCTGCATTTTTCTCCTCTCATCCTTCTCTACGTCTCTCTCTTCTTCTTCTTCTCTTTTTCTCTCCTGTCCCTCCGGCCCATCGTTTGTATTCTTACCACTGTGTGGTGTCTTCGGTGACTATTGCTATGCTTACTTTTGCACGTCTCGATTGGATACTTGTTTTATACACCGAGGAAGTCCTCCTGTTACTCTATCGCCTACGGGGCATTGTTTGCTACTCTATGTATCTATCTAAACTGCTTTACAGCCATTGGCGGGTAGACCCCATTGTGGGCTATCGCAACTGCCATATGTTGCTCTGACCGCCTTTTATTCCATGCTGCATACCTTTGCATTGTATATGTTGCTTTTCTTTTTTGGCTCAATAAACGCTCTTGAATACAGATAAAGAGCTGCAGTGCGCCATCACTTGTATAAAGAATAGGCAAAATGTTTAATATCTGTTTACGGTCTGTCAGGAATGAATTGGGGCCAAAAAACGGTCAAAAAAAGAGCTGTGGACCTAAGGACAGACCCATGCATACAGTTTGCATAGGGATGGCTGAGATGGTGTTTGGATTGCTGTGATTGTGTTTTGGACAAAGTCAGTAGGGTTTGGGCAGACCTGGACAGGTTTGGGAGAGCCTTGTACACAATTTTGGGACAATCAATGCAACCAGCTCACAGCCACTGCGGCCCTCTAGCGTTTAACAAAGTTGAGTGTGCTATTTAGTTATTAAGTAACATGAACCATTGCAATCATGTAAGAAGAAGAATGAGCTCCCACAGCAATACAAAGTGTCAATGCCTCAGCTAGAACGCTGAGACCTGAGCGGGCACCCACCATAGAGCAGGTCACTAGTGCTGTTGCTCGTCCTCAGGACCCTTACAAACCCCCCCTTTCCCTCAGCTAGAACGCTCCTAGGACAGGTGTCAGCAACATTGGTCCTCCAGATGTTTTAGATCGGACCTACATTTCCCATGAAATGCTCTGTCAATCGAATGAGTCCAGTGTCTGGCACTTTTGATCCTAAAAACATTTCTGTAAAAGGATGAATAAAAAATTTAAAATATGCACTTCACATCAGTCTAGTCTTTTAGCCATCTCAGATTAACAGCCTGTACACACAATTGCGATTTTGTCATCTATTTATATTTTAAGAACAAATTCCACGTGCTAAATAAATATTATGATCTTATTTCTCAGCAAAGAGTGCTTGGTGTTGTAAGGGTTAATAGGGAAATAAAGAAATAGCAAGAGCAGCAGTAAACATAGCTGTAAAACATAATGTGTCATAAAAATATAATATAAAGTAATGCCTGGATGTAGGCTAAATGGTACTTATATTTGGAAATTCATACAAGGCATTTAAGGCTGCGATAGCAACGTACATAGAAGCCCTGTAATGGAAAACACATTTACTCTTTGGAGGGAAGCCCAGGAAGAAAACTTTATTTAATGCTAGATCAAAGGAAACTGGAGTAAGTAGGGTTGTAAGACTAGCACTCTTATTTTATCTCATGTAAAGAAAATCATATCTCTATATAATTCCATATAGAGAAAATATACAGATATTGAAAGGTGGACACAAACCAAATGGCGAAAAACTATCAGGGTAATTCAAAGAGATTCGAAAAGTCACCGCACATTCGGTGACTTTTCGTTCTCTTCAATTCGGTTTGTTTTGCCGATCCCATTTCGGTGACCCTGCGGTGTATTCAGCAAGCACCACAGGGTCCCCGAATTGCAGGGAAAGGCTGCCGCAAACCTGACGAAAACTAACCGCAAAACCCAGCGAATGCACGCCGAAAACCCCCAAAAACATCTGGATTAACCCATCGAAAAACCCGAGCAGGAGCTGATCACACGCAGCGAAGCAGCCGAGACCGCAGACGAGGCAGTGAATAAATTAGCAAAACAGTTTGTGTGAATGTTTGAAAATGAAACGCTGTTTGCAAAGAAACTACTGAGCGAAAATGTCTGAAATGTACATATGATCCAATGAATGATAATAAAGAGGGCTGTTACAGAAAAAAAGAAGGAAACTTAAAAAAAAAATCGGACTTTTAAAAAAATAAAAAATTCAGAAAAATGCTTAAAATATCCCAAAAAATCTATGAATAAAGAGACTCTTTACTGCAGAATTTTATAATGAACGGTTTATTAGATATTGAATTAAAACGGGAATATTTTTAACATTGAAGCCTATGGGATTCTCCTGAATAAACTTGCCGAATTAAACCACCGAATGGCAGAGCATTAGGGGAACCTTTCACTGCTGGTTTGTGTTCTCTGAATAGCCGAAGCAGTGCTTTTTTATGGGGACTTCACTGCCCTAGAACAGGCACCGAACAGGCACCGTATGTTCAGGCAATTCGCTAGGATATGGCGAATTGCCTGCGCTCTGGATAGCCGAATGGCCAGGAAAGGTAACCGAACGCTGATTTTCAGCCTTCGGTTACCTTTCTCAAGCAATTCGGATCGCTTTGAATAACCCTGTATGTAATGTACTTGTTTTATTCTTCATAATGGTAACTTTGAAAAGATTGAGCCCTTTGATTGAATTAAACAATGAAATGCTGATTATGTAGATACTCAAGTATACCGCTAGATTTTGGTGACAAAAATTTACCTTAAAATTGGAGGGGTCGCATTATATTCACATGTACAGCTTGGAAAAAAGACGAGACAGAGGAGATATAATAGAAACATTTAAATACGTAAAGGGAATCCACAAGGTAGAGGAAGGGAGAATATTTAAACGGAAACAAAGTAGCAAAACAAGAGGACATAGTCTTAGATTAGAGGGGCAAAGGTTTAAAAGTAACATCAGGAAGCATTATTTTACTGAGAGGGTGGTGGATACATGGAACAGCCTTCCAGTTGAAGTGGTAGAGGCCAAAACAGTGATTGAATTTAAGCAAGCATGGGATAGGCATAAGGCTATCCTAAACAAAAGATAAATCCAGGTAAAGTATCCATGTAATTGGGCAGACTAGATGGGCCGAAAAGGTTCTTATCTGCCGACATTTTTCTATGTTTCTATATTCAAGACATCTGCATTGCGTGTAAAGAAAAAAAAAAACTTGCCTTGCTCTGGATCCCAAGTCTCCCAGAAATTCCAGTAGTTTTGCTGAAGTAAATGCGGGCTCCCTGATGCTTGCAAACACTTCGGGAACTCCCGGATTCGGGAGAGGTGGGATCCATCACAGCCAGAGGGCACGCTCGGTTTAAGCCAATCATTCACCTTGCTCGCCTCCGCCGGCCAACTAGTCGCTAGTAAAGAAGACTGGTCATTGGTGGCTTCATACTTAGTAATAACTGCAATCATTCTAGAGCAGAGCACCCTGGCCTGAGGGGGAGCCAGGCTGTGTTAAGAGAACCTGGAAGGATTTTAATTGTTTACCGGTAAAGTAAAATTTTGTTCCTCGCGATATATTTGAGTCTTAAGTATTCTCTCATTTCCATAATAAATCTCTATCCATCGTGTTATATTCGGGTCGCGCTATACTCGAGTATCTACGGTACTCATTTATGTCTCGATAGACAGGAATCTGCAGTAATCTTTGCTCCCATGCATCAAACATGAATGTATATTGTGCGTGATACTTCCATGTCAGCAACTGTGACTATAATTATTAGACATTTAAACAAAAGTTTGCACATGGACATAAAATTATGCAATTTTCAGCTTATCAGGAAATTCTGATCTCGATAGTTTATATGGGATTTGGAAAATATTTGTTGCTGGTAGATGAGTTTGTACACATGCGCAAGCTTGTTGTTACACACCTGATTATTTAATTAAACCCTCACCCACAGGCACTGGTGTATTTTGGCCTAGGCCAACAAGGCCCAGGCCTAGGGCGGCACTTTCCATGGGGCGGCGGCCCGCTGGGTGGCCCCACCCCTACTTTTGCAAACTATTTTACCAGGAAGGAAACATTGAGATGTCACTAATTTTCAAGTATGTCCTGGGTAGGCAAGGCCTAGGCTTTCACTTTCCAGGGGGCAACAAAAAACCTCACCACTAATTGGGTTACTCACAGAGCACCGAAATGACGCCAACATTTTGGTGTTCTGTAGTTGCCTGCACTTCGGGGAATAAAATTTCCCAACCCTGCAGTGAATTCACCATTCACCGCAGGGTCCCCAAAGTGCATGGAGTCGGCCGCTGTATGCTGCCACCGCAAACCCATGGCCTGCTGTTTTCAAAAGAACTACTGAACGAAAATGTCTGGAATTTACATATAAGATCCTATGATTGATAATAAAAAGTTCTGTTACAGAAAAAGGAGAACCGCTATTAAAAAAAAGGGGGGGGGGGAATTTAGCCCAAAAAATTCTGAAAAATCCCTAAAAGGTACAAAAAAAAATCAATAAATAAATAAAGACTTTTTACTGCAGATTAAAATAATAAATGGTTTATTAGATATTGCATAAAAAACGGGAATATTTTTAACATTGAAACCTATGGGGTTCGCCTGAAAAAACCTGCTGATTGAAACCACCGAACATCAGGGCATTTCACTGACATTTCTCTGCTGTTTGGTGTTCTCTGAATAGATTAACCATTACTTCTCTATGGGGATTTGCACTGCCTTCAAACAGCACCGTACTTGCTGGCAGTTCGCCAAACTTGTGTGTGAGCATATCACCAGAGCAGTGGTGTACTTAGAGGAGTGGCGGAGGGCGGGCCGCCCCAGGTACCAGTGATTATTAGGGTGTCATTAGGGGGTACTAGGAGGTGCCACTGTCACTGTGTGTCAGCTTTGAGCTGTGCTCTCAAACAACGAGCAGCGGAGCATGGCGTTTGCATACGGAATAAAATCGAATAGAATAAAAATCCCCCTCTCCTCCCTCCATAGCTCCTCCCCTGCCCTGCAGCAGCTCTAGGAGAGGGGAGGGGGATGTGATTTGTGTCCAGAGAGAGAAGATGACAGTAAACGGCAGGTAAAGGGGGGGGGGTTTCAGCAGAATATGAAGCCCTGTCTGCTTACTGCTGTTTAAAGTGGACCTTTCCTTAACCAGCACTGCAGTGATAGAAATTTGTCATTGAGCTGCCTGGCTCCTGGTGAGGCTACTTGCGTGCAGGTCACACTCGGTCCGGCCAGTCAGGTGGTACTGAGTCTCAGTACCACCTGACTGGCTGAACCACGTGACACGCATGCACGCAGCTGCCCGCCCTTTCGTTAACATGGACTGTCACTCTATTCTGGACTAAACACCCACCGGGAAGGGAATCAAAGCCACGGTGCACCCTCTGGCAGTGGTACCCCACTGCTGACAAGATGGCTCCACGCACAGGCACAGCCGTGATCCTAATGTGGCCTGGAGGGACCTCCTGCTGAGTCTGTACACAGTCCCTGCTGACTCTGCACACAGCCCTACCGCGGACAGAGGCCGGTAAATATAGAATAAATAATTGCTGTGTGCTCATATACACTCGGTTTGCTGGGAGTTTTATTGCAGTGGATTCTGATGCACTCATACACACCACACATTGCATTGCTGGGAGTTTTATTGCTATGGATTCTGTTACGCTGACACACACCACACATTGCATTGCTGGGAGTTTTATTGCAGTGGATTCTGATGCACTCATACACACCGCACATTGCATTGCTGGGAGTTTTATTGCTGTGGATTCTGATACGCTGACACACACCACACATTGCATTGCTGTGAGTTTTATTGCTGTGAATTCTGATGTACTCATACACACCGCACATTGCATTGCTGGGTGTTTTATTGCTGTGGATTCTGTGATGCACACTGCATATTACTGTGAGTTTTATTGCCCTGGAGCTCTGGGATACGCTCATACACACTGCACATTACTGTGAGTTTTATTGCTGTGCAGTTCTGTGATATGCTCATACACACTGCACATTTCTGTGGGTTTTATTGCTTTGCAGCTCTGATATACTCATACACAGTGCCCATTTCTGTGGGTTTTATTGCTATGCAGCTCTGTGATACGCTCATATGCAGTGCACGTTTCTGTGGATTTTATTGTTCCACCAATTAGAGCGGCTGTGATCCTGTTTACTTGACATGCGTGGCTGTTCTTTGTAAAAATACTTGAATTTAAACATTTCATAATTTTCTTTATCTCAATAGATACATTTGAAATGGTATACAAAATATACAAGTAGGCACTTGGTATCCACTTTTAATATAAAGAGAGGAAAAGGCGGAGCTCTAAGAGGAAAAGGTGGAGCTTAGAGAGGAAGGGTGGGGATTAACCAGGAAGAGGTGTGCCCTTGAGAGGAAGGGGTGCGTCAAATTTAAATTAGGGGTGCACGAGTTTAGTCAGGCCTAGGGCAGCACAAAACCTAAATACACTACTGCCCGCAGGCATCAGGAAAACCTTTAAATGGCAGAGTTGGAGGGCTACCTGGAAGCCTGCCTACTCCTGAGCCCCATGGTCCACAAAGAAGGGGATGTTAAATAAGAAGAGGTCAAACAGCCATCCTGCTTTGATTTAACCCCTCGCCTGCAAGGGATGGGTGGGAAGGGGTATAGGGAAAGGTAGCTGGTGATCTGCTTGATGACATTGTCATGTTGAGTACTTGTCATGGGTCCTCAACAGATAGAGACACATAAACAGCACAAACGAAACAGTTCAGGTGAGTTTTAGTTTCTAGTTCACTCCTTTATTGATCTTAATTATGCACAGTTTTAATCTCATGTAATCATATCAATATTATCTACTAAAATACTAGTCTACAGATTTTGCACAGCTAAGTGATCACTGTGCTCACAAACAACAACATCGTAAAAAGAGGCAGGGGATGAATCCAGCATCTCTATCCTGTTAAATGGAGTATGCCGTCAGATCTAAATTAAGGTGAACGGAAACCCATAAAGGTCTTTCATTCTTGGGAGCTAATACAGTATCAATCTCTACTTACTGAATTCCCTCAAGCAATATGTATGTATCCAAATAGCCCATTAACAAGGCAAGCTATGTATGGGAAGATTTGCTAGCGTGTTTGTTCATGCTTATGCTAGACAAAGAATAATATGTAAAAACGATGAGCTTGCATTCCGATACACCCTCCGAGTGCCAGTCGTCTCATTATGTGTATGAGAATACACAGACCTTGATTTGCAAAATTACTAGTCTTTAGCAACTAACATCTTAATGCAAAGATGCATATTCCACTTTTCATAGTTCTCTTATTTTTGAGAGTGACCTAAGAAAATAATAACATCTATTCGAGTCACTGTTTATTTTAAAGTTATGTTTTAACCTCTTCACTACCAACTGATTTTCCATATAACCAATGACAGGAACCAGTTTTAAAAAAAATAAAAAATTAACCTCGCTGGCGGTATTCCCGAGTGTGGCTCGGGGTTAAATTTCACTGCTGAAAGCAGTAACCCCGAGCCACACTCGGGCTGGAGACATACCTTTACCTGCGCTCCCTCGCTGACCTCCGCAATCGCATTCTTCTCCTCCATCCGATCGCGGTGACCTACTTCCTGGTTCCCTTCTCGCGAGAAGGGAATCAGGATGCTGCGATCAGCCGGAGTGTGACTGCGGGGGGACAGCGAGGGAGTGCAGGGACAGGTAAGTATCAGCCCGAGTGTGGCTCGGGGTTATCGCTTTCAGCATAGGAATTTAACCCCGAGCCACACTCGGGAACACCGCTAGGGGGATTTAGAAAAAAAAATTGTACCAATTCTGACATCTAAAATATGTGAGAATCGTAACGCCAGGGAGGTTAAATAACTTTTCATTAATTATACAGTAAAAACAAAATTTGGTTTTTACTGTAGTAGCCCCGTTTGACAGGCAGATGTCACCATCTGCTGTCCAAAAAGCGCTATTGCAGCATGAACTCTGTGCTTTATCTGCTGGCGTATCCATGTTTTAGACTTACAGGGTTAGTCAGAAAGATGAAAACCAGGAGAACTTGCGGGAGAAGAGAACAATCTAGACCAAGTAGCCGGTTTGGAAAGTGAGATAAATGGGAGAATTTTTCTGGTTTGGCTATTTTGACCTAGAATTTTCACTTCTCCAGTCATTCTCATGAGGTTCACCTTTCTTTGAATAGAGCTGATAGAGTCCCAGCTGTATAAACTGTTTAAACAGATTGTCTGTCTTGTTCGAAGAGTTAAAACTTTTGGTGCACATTCTGGAGACCATTTGCAAAGCAATTTCATTTGCAATAACCAAAAATCCTTTGTATTGCTCCAGAGCTAGACCAAATTGAGTATACTAGATATCCGGGGCACCAGCAGGTGCTGTGAAGTTCGAGTATTCTCAATCTTGTTAGTGAAGGTGTTAACAATAGTCTAAGGAATACCACTGATGCCTTTTTGGCCATATATGTACACTAATAATTTCTGAAACTCTAATGCTTGTGTTTTATTAAGGACACCTATTGTGTTTAAAGAAAAATATTTTAACGAAATATAGTAATCAATATTTTTGGTCATTTGAGTTTATAGCATATCATTTGATATTCTTTCCTATCCTGTCAAAAGTTGCAATATGAATTTGAATGGATTTCATTGTTCACCTTCTCTTATCACCTACAGATCATAATCAGAGAGTACCGAAATGTCACTGTACAGGATATTCACTGTTCGGTGCAATTTCGGGGCCAATTCGCTGCTCTTTGAATAACCCTGCTATATTACTTTCTTTTATGTGTAGAAAAGGGTAGATAAAATCTTCTTTAGGTTATCACATAGGTATGTGGCCGGTTGTGTTTGGTCAATTAGTCATATACTGCAGGGAAGAGGCCAAACCTGGCCGAAAGCAGTGATCGTATAGTTTAGGAATGTCGCATCAAAACACCAAGACAGGACCTTCCGAATTTCATTGTTAGCTGTCACATTTTTCCAACAATCTAAGGGAGATACAACTCATACGTATTCTATTCCAGTGTGTAATATACCATCTGCAAATAAAATTGATTGCTTTTAAGATTTACGGCCTGTTTATGGTCCTTGTTCTCTGCATGAAAAAGGTGATATTACATGTAAGACTAGAGTCAGACTAATGAAGGCCTGAAGCACCTAAGGCGTAGGGCCCTTAAGTTGCCTCTGATGCCAGGACGCAGGGAGGATTTTTTCTAGAAGTGTTACAGCGCGTGTGGAGTTTTGAGCGGGAGTGGTGTGGGAGGAGTCACCAGGAGGGTACTTAAGGCGCGTGTGGGGAGGCTCTGCGCGCCTTTTTCTCCTGAGGTAGAGCTAGAAAAACCCCCAACCTCCCACCTTGTTTTATTTACTTATGGGTTGGGTTGGTTTTTAGTTAGAGTATTAGTTTTGTTGGGCCCCTTTTAGTCACGGCGGGGGCTTGTAGGCAGTGCTGGGTAGGGGTTCCTTTTATTTAGGTTAATTTTGGTTCAGATGGTTGGGAGTTGGGAGGTTTTTGTGGTTGGTTGGTTTGGAGGTGTGTGGTGGTTGTGTGGAGTCCTCTTTCAGCACTGGGTTATTATATTATTTTGTTATGGGAATTTTTATGTCATGGTAGTGGGTATATTGTGTGGAGTTTTAGCTGTGGCTTGTATATATAATAAATATATATATTATTCCACAGTTATGTGTCGTGTATTTTTGAGTATTTATTGTCTCCCTGCATACGACTCGTCATCAGTTGGCGACTTACGCATTCCGGATGGACGCACTTTTTAACGGCAGACGCGATAGCGGTCACACGGTGCGCAATTACGGCCGTGATTTTTGACGGAGCTATAAAAAACAAATGGACATGATGTTGGCCAGACATGTGCAGCGTCTGACGTCTCCTAATCACGTACACACGCCGCTATGCCGACGCACCGCACTCTGTGCGTCAGTACTAGCGGTTCGACGTTCTTGCAAAAATGCGTTCGTTTGCCGCTTGCGTTGTCCGGCCGCACTTTTGTGCGGCCGTACTTTGTATGTTGGTCGTCATTAGACGTCATTTGCTGCTACCACGGCCGTAATACAGTGCGGCCAAATGCACATTGAAACAGCGTTCATCTGACCCAAGCCTCAGAACTGTTCCGTGAAAGAAAACAAATATGAGGCATGAGGACCACTTTACTAGTCAGTTTGCACCTTGTAACGTCTTCATATAGACAAGGTAAAGATTAAACAATGTGTATATAGTCAGATACAAGCAAGGACTTGGTCACAAGGACATAACCACATTTCCTGCAGGCCCATCTTGCACCCAGGTGGATACCTCTTTAATTGATGACTGGGCTAACATGTCTTTATCTGGGTAGAATGCGTTTTTTGCATTACCAGAGATGCTAGTCATATCACTGGCATACCACCTCCTAACACCGCCAACACTTTCCTAATTTTATACCACTTAATATCGGAAGGTACAGAGTAGAGACTTCTCGGTGCTTTCTAGTTCGGCGCACATCGGCGATTCCATTTTGCCGACCCTGCGGTGAATTCACTATTCACAATAGGGTCACCAAAGTGCACAAAAGGTCGAGTCTCCAAGGACTGCCGAACTGCAGAATTATTTTTTTTAACTCTGCTATTCTTCTAATAGGTGTTTAAACCAATAAAAATGAATTAAAATGCGTGTAAATAATAAAAAGGTCCTTTAAGAATAATAAAAAGGGTCTGTTACAGAATACGATAAACAGCTTTTTAAAAAAATTGGGAATCAAAAGTTTCCTCTAGAAAATACGAAAAAAAAAAGGCTTTTTGCTGAAAATGAAAAGAATAAACAACTGAATAAAAAATAGATAAAAACGATAAAAAAAATTAACATTGAAGCCTGTGGGATTTGTCTGTTTAAACCTGTCAAACTGAACCACCGAAAATCAGGGCATTTTCCTGACACGTTGATGCACTTCGGTGTTCTCTGAATAGATTAAGCATTACTTTCTATGGGACAATTTTTCTGCCGTCAAAGGTCGCCGATCTGTGATGAATTGCACCGTATTTCAATGTCGATTCGCCAGTATTGGGTGAATTGACAGCTTAGTGAACAGGCGAACTGCTCCCAAATTGCACTGTATGGTGAAATTCACCGTTCGGTGCAAATGGCTGTCAAGTTTGCCCCTTACTCAATAACCCTTTACAATATCCCCTCTGTAGGGAACTACATGGAATGATTGTTAGTTACTGTCCTTGTACAACATCTTCTGATCCCACAACAAATACCAAGTCACTCAGTGCTTCATTTCTATAGCCTAAAAACACCGCCTTGATTTCTTACAAACATCTCCTCCTAATGACGTCAACAGCAAGTATAATATATTTAGATTAGAGTTATATTATAAGTGGTTCATTTCTGAAAGTATTATTATTTTATTATTAATATTAAGCCTCAGAACAAATTTCTTGAGATGCTTCGAGATTAGATTAGAAAGCATTGAGTTTCACATTCGTTCTCAGGTTTCCTCGCCTCAATTTACTGAACTGATCTGACTCCGTACACATGTTTATTATTTTTTTTGTGAAAGGATTTTAGTATACCAGGAAGGATACATTGAGATTTCTCTCCTTTTCAAGTATGTCCTGGGTGGCGAGTATGTACCGTTAGGTGTCTTGTCCAAGGACACTTTCTGGAGAGGTGCTCTTGCTGGGTTCGAACCTGTGTCTCCACAGTCTTTCTCATATTTTTTATTCTTTCCATATGAAAAAAAATAAAAACATAACATTATACACAATTAAAAAGCCCTCTGCAACAGCAAGGGTCAAAAGAGGTTACAATGGCTGCCCAATAGAGGAAATACTATCAGGGTTATTCAGAGAGAGGTGAAAACCTTGAGAATTGACAGGAGAATGAACAATCTAGACCATATAGCCAATTTGGAAAGTGAGATAAATGGGAGAATTTTTCTGGTTTGACTATTTTGACCTAGAATCTTCAATTCTCCATTCATTCTCCTGGTTTTCACCTCTTTCTGAATAACCCTGTATGTATCGTTATATGACATCTGAATGACAATACACAGCTTGCAAAGAAGTAGAATTGATCTAAAGTATACCACAACTTAATTTTTATCCTCTTTGATTCTTTTATTGTACCAATAAAAGTCAAGCCTGACACGTTACTGCTATAATAAAGCATATTTGATAGGAATGTGGTAATGCTCTTATATTCACTGCTAATGGGGTCAATGTTAGTGTTCCATTATATGCATGCTTGAATCCTTTTATTCCAACTCCTAATGCATTTTGTTGGTATTTGATCCAGTCTATATTTTCTTCTTGACTCAGAAATTCAAATGTTTGGAAACAAAGCCCAAAACATTTATACTCAATCTTCAAAAGCACCTGCTGGTGCCCCAAGATCAAGTATACTTCATCAGGGCTTATTCTGGCGCAATACAAATGAATTTTGTGTATTGCAAAATAAATTAATTTGCAAATGGGCTCCAAAATATACCCCTGAAGTTTCAGCACATCAGGCATGACAGATGATGTGTTTAAATTGTTTCAAAAGCTCGGAGTTTGAATTTTTCCTTCAAGTTAACAAGAAGCCAAGCTGCAATGTACGTGTAGTAGCGTTTTTTTTTTTAGCTTACTGTGAATAATGGACAGTGATTTTCCATAATGCCACTGGGTTCTGCCAGTGGTTTTATGGAAAGTGACTTGGTAGTGAAGGGATTAAATAGCCTCTAGATAACATATCTTGTGCAAGTGCTTATTTCTTTCGTTATTTTATATATACGGTATCTGACAGAAGTGAGTACACCCCTCACATTTTTGTAAATATTTTACTATATCTTTTCTTGTGACAACACTGAAGAAATGACACTTTGCTACAATATAAAGTAGTGAGTGTACAGCTTGTATAACAGTGTACTGTCCCCTCAAAATAACTCCAACACACCGCCATTAATGTCTAAACCGCTGCCAACAAAAGTGAGTACACCCCTAAGTGAAAATGTGCAAATTGGGCCCAATTAGCCATTTTCCCTCCCCGGTGTCATGTAACTCGTTAGTGTTACAAGGTCTCAGGTGTGAATGGGGAGCAGGTATGTTAATTTTGGTGTACTCACTCTCACTCTCTCATACTGGTCACTGGAAGTTCAACATGGCACCTCATGGCAAAGAACTCACTGAGGATCTGAAAAAAAGAATTGTTGCTCTACATAAAGATGGCCTAAGAAGATTGCCAAGACCCTGAAACTGAGCTGCAGCATGGTGGCTTAGACCATACAGCAGTTTAACAGGACAGGTTTCACTCAGAATAGGCCTCACCATGGTTGGCCAAAGTTGAGTGCACGTGCTCAGTGTCATATCCAATGCTTCCAGCATTGCTGCAGAGGTTGAAGAGGTGAGGAAGGGGTCAGCCGGTCAGTGCTCAGACCATATGCTACACACTGCATAAAATTGGTCTGCATGGCTGTCATCCTAGAAGTAAGTCTCTTCTAAAGATGACGCACAAGAAAGCCCGCAAATAGTTTGCTGAAGACAAGCAGACTAAGGCTGGGGTCAGACGAGCGTAGTGTTCACGTCCGTGATTGCGCCTAAAAGTACGTCCGTGATAGCATGAAAGTAAGTCCATTGGAGCCTGACACATGAAGTACGTCCGCACTGAACTGCGGACGCACAACGGCCGCGGCAAACGGACGCAGGTTAGGCAAGAACGTAATACTGCTAGAACGGACGTGCAGAGTGCGCCACGTCCACAACGTCTGCATAGCTTTGTGTGTGAGTGATGGAGCGAGGTCAGACGGACTGCATTTATACGTCCAGCATTTTTGACGGACAGAATGTTTTTTCATTGTAATTTATTTTCCCTCCTACATCCGTCAAAAAATAACTTCAGTGAAAAAACGGACTGTGTGACCACTACTGCGTCATCCGTACTGACGATGTCCGTACTGCACGGACGTACAGTCCGTAGAAATCACGCTCGTCTGACCCCAGCCTAAGGACATGGATTACTGGAACGATGTCTTGTGGTCTGATGAGACCAAGATAAACTTATTTGGTTCAGATGGTGTCAAGCGTGTGTGGCGGCAACCAGGTGAGGAGTACAAAGACAAGTGTGATTTGCCTACAGTAAAGCATGGTGGTGGGAGTGCCATGGTCTGGGGCTGCATGAGTGCTGCCGGCACTGAGGAGCTACAGTTCATTGACGGAACCATGAATGACAACATGTACTGTGACATAGTGAAGCGGAGCATGACCCCTCCCTTTGGAGACTGGGCCACAGGGCAGTATTCCAACATGATAACGACCCCAAACACACTTCCAAGACGACCACTGCCTTGATAAAGAAGCTGAGGGTAGAGGTGATGGACTGGCCAAGAATGTATCCAGACCTAAACCCTATTGAGCATCTCTGGGGCATCCTCAAATGGAAGGAGGAGGAGCGCAAGGTCTCTAACATCCACCAGCTCTGTGATGTCGTTGTGGAGGAGTGGAAGAGGACTCCGGTGGCAACCTGTGGAGCTCTGGTGAACTCCATGCCCAAGAGGATTAAAGCAGAGCTGGAAAATAATGGTGGCTACACAAAATATTGACACTTTGGGCCCAATTTGGACATTTTCACTTAGGGGTGTACTCCCTTTTGTTGCCAGCGGTTTAGACATTAATGTCTGTGTGTTGAGTTATTTTGAGGGGACGGCAAATTGATACTGTTATAGAAGCTGTACACTCACTACTTTACATTGTAGCAAAGTGTAATTTCTTCGGTGTTGTCACATGAAAAGATATAATAAAATATTTACAGAAATGTGAGGGGTGTACTCACTTCTGTCAGATACTGTATAAATATATATATATATATACATATATACTGATTATATGATGAAGAATAATTTTGTCTTATGAATAATAAATGTTTATCTCATTTAAAAAGATTTCTCTCAGCTCCAAAGAATGTTTTATTTGTAGTGAATTACTTATTATTATTTCAACAGACAGTATTATTTGAGGTGTAGAACCTTCAATATACTTATAAACGATTATCATAATTCCTTCTATTTAATTCCCAGGGCAAACAAATGACACCTATATCTTAGTGAGCTTGACAGTCGCTGTTAAATATAAGCTGCGGCAGTTCTTTTAACTGATGCTAAAATTATGTCTTAGCCAAAACAAAGCTCAATTAGACAGAAACAAAATCGATGGGTCGCATGACTGCTAATAAGCTTACTGTCTCACAATATGAATCTTTGAAGAATGTCAGCTTGTAAATAATGGTGCATTTTTTATATGGCTTGAAACTTGGAAATTAAAAATGAGTACCCTGCATTTGGTGTAAGAACATAGTACTAGTAGTAGTAAGTAGTAAGGTGAAAAAAATTGACTTGTCCAAATCTCATTAAAAAATGTGGTTAATTAATAATGTACAAATGAGTCAAGTGCATTCACATGCTGCTTGGTTTTTCCAACATTTTTTATAGAATGAATATATAGTAACATATTCCAAAATTATGTAATATAATTATTATTATTGTCATTTTATTATGGAGTCAAAATTAGTTCAGCAGGTCTAACCCTTTCGCTGCTGAGCCATTTCACCCCTGTGTGCTGAGCTAATTTTTACCGTTTTTGCTCATCATGTTTAAACGCATTTGAACTCATGTTCTATTATATGACCCAGACTTATTATATATCATTTTTTATGTCAGACTCAGCAGATTCAGAATATATCATTATTATATATATTCAACATGCCCTGCCAGAATGCTATAACAAAAAATGTAAAAAAAAATGTGAATTTCCAATAATTTTTTCACATTTGATCATCCGAGCCTTTGCGGTTATTAATTCTATGGGGTATGCTTGTTAAAAAAATTAGAACTGAGAACTAGAGATGTGCATTCGTTTCGGAAAAATTCGGAATTCGGAACGGAAGTACTCCGAAATAACGAATTGATAGGATCTGAACTCGAAACGAAATGGTATCTAACGAATTTAATTCGTTATACACTGTGTTATCAAAATAGTAGAAATTTTTTAATTTTTTTGTGTTCCGGAATTCAAATCGATATTAACTATCGAATCGATATATCAAATATCGAATTGATCTTAAATTAAAATACATACAATGCAAGTAATAAGTAAGCAAACAACTTTATGAAACAAATTAATTTTGTTTCACAAGCACCTGTCCCTGTTAAATTGACTCAAATACTAAATCTGTGTGACAGCTTAATAATTAACCCTAAATTGTCTTTTAACAGCAAAAATTGATTAATTGGGGTTTAATTTAGTGATCCAAATTTTAATTGATATCAACTATTGAATTTGATATCAACTATCGAATTGATATCAACTATCGAATTGATCTTAACGTACAAGTATAGTCATCTAACTACTTTATGAAACAAATTAATTTAGTTTCACTGTTTAATTTGACTCAAATACAAAATCTGTGACACAGCTTAATATTTAACCCTAGATTGTCTTTTAACAGCAAAATTTGAATAATTGGAGTTTTATTTAGTGATCCAAAATTCGAATTGATATCAATTATCGAATTGATGTATGAAATTCGAATCGATACAAAATTTCAAATCGAAACGAAATGAAATACAAAACGAAATTAGTTCTGAAATTCCAAAAACGAATTAATTAATTTAAAATAGGGCTGGTACTGATTAAAATTTTCGTGTTTGATTAATCAAAATTTTTTTTAATCAATTAATTTTGATTAATTATAATGCACATACAGATCCAACTATTTTTTAGCTGATCTGCTTGGGTCTTGGTCCCTGGGTCTTTGGTCTTGGCCCTGGGTCCTGGGTCTTTACTTTTAATGTTGTCATTTTTGGTATCATTGGTATGGCCTTTCTATCGACACCAAACATTAACCCCTAGCTGCCACAGATCAGGAGATATGGGGGTCATTGGACCCCCGTATCTCCACCATAGGTGGCAGCTAGGGGTTAACTCCCAAACTGATGTCATTGCATCCATGCGTGATGATGCCAGTGGGCAGGGAAGATCCTGGAGGCTCCATTTCCAGGAGAGGACCCTAAGTGGTTAAAGGCAGGCACCGCTGAGTAAGGCAGAATGTGCCCTTCTAGGCGGTGCCTGCCTTTTGGCCTTTGGCCTGCGGCGGTCAGTTCGGCGGATCTACACTTGATCTTGGTAACAAAAGGGTTAAATAAATCACATATTTCCATATATTCTGTTCCTTCTTTTTTTCCCTCATTTGATCTGTTACACTGTGACAAAATCAACAATTACTGACTGCCCCAAACATCAGTCGTCTCATGCTCTTTCTGGTTGATGATTGGACAGGGAATACTGGCCTTATAATTGGACAGAGCCTTTATCCATCACAGAAAAATTAGGTGCTGATTTGGCAAAGAAATTGAGAAACTCCTCCTTTCCCTCCTCTGTTTCGGTTCCAGGTTCGGAGGCACGGAAACGAATCAACGAACAAGAAAAATTGTTGCACAGTTGTTTTTCATTTGTTTCCTTGATGTGGTGTATTTTTCTATTTTAATTCGGTCAAACCAACAAATCACCTAAAATCTGGATGACTCACAGTCCGAAAACAAAGGTGCAAGTCTAAAAATGACTGTGTATACTTTGAGGAATATGCATTTAATAGAACCATTTGTAGTTACAATTATTGTAAAAAAAAAACAGCAATTATAACAAATAAAATTTGATTTTTTTTAATGCCGTAGCACTCATAGGGTTAAACACAGAAGGATAATATTCACTCTAATGTAAACCTATATCAAACAGAACATTTTATCTACTAAAACAGTTTTTTATTCTTCTTTAATAGAGTTTGGTTTACTGCTGTGACTGTTATAATTGTGTTCTTAAATTGCAGCTATAAAAGTACTACCACATTTGTTTTCTATCAAGAAAAAGCAAATTGTATTATTCATACTAGTTATAGTTACATTTTGCTCTCACTAAAATCAGCACACCTCAGAAATGACATTATTGTGCATCCAAGTATTTATCCCCTTCACTACCAAATGATTTTCCGAAAAACCCACTGTCAGAAACCGGTGTTTTTTTTTGTAAAATCGTTTTCAAATAATTATAAAGTAAGAAATATTTGAATTTAAACCCATTGTATTACTTACTGTAAATAACCTATTCTGGCCAGTAGATGGCGCAATCTACTGCCAAATTGAGTTACAGAGGTTTGAGCAGCTGGTCTATTTTCTTCTTTTTTCTCCCTGCATCGGGTGCTGACAGCTGCTGAAAGCCCAATTTTACAGAGCTTTGAGCAGCTGATTTTACAGTATTAGCTCTTCGGGCATTATGCTCACAGGGCTAAAACTTTAGGGACACCTTCTGTAGCCCAAATGCAAACAAAATTCGATTTAAAATTCCAGATGGTGCCTTTGAAGCCCCAGATATCCCAATATCGGTAGTGAAGGGGTTAAAGTGGAACAAGGACATGTTCCCTTTTGGCGATTGTACGTGAATCCTTAGAATAGGTTCTGCCAGAACAATGGCCTTTTGTTAAACAATAGCTGCCTTGCATGTTTTCCTGTTTTTGTGCAATTACTTCTTCATAACCTCACACAATGCTACGTCTGTTTTCAGCTTTGCAATATTTGAATTCACCTCTTTTTATATAGTAAGGTTTGTTATACACTTATTTTTTTCATAGTAAGTGCAGGTAGATAATATGTAAAAGATGGGTATTATTAAATATATGCTTATATGTCCTATGGCGGTAATGACGGACCTCTGCACCCCAGATGTTACTGACCTACAAACATGTCCCATGATGCTCAACAAGCCTTAACAGGTCAATTCAATAAAGGTGAAACTCAGGAGAATTGACTGGAGAAGTGAAAAATACAGGTCAAAATAGCCAAACCAAAACAATTCTCCCATTTATCTCACTTTCCAAATCTACTACTTTGTTTAGATTGTTCTCTTCTCCTGCCAATTCTCCTGATTTTCACCTTTTAGTGAATAGACCTGTAAGTGTGTCTAAGCATCACGGGACATGTAGTTCAGAAACATCTGGGGTGCCAAGGTTCGCCATCTCTGTCCTGTGGTATTAAACATGTAAACTATTTATATTACTCTCATATATGTTAAGAGATATTATATTTAATAATATTAAAAATAATGTAAAATGGAAATAACTGAAAATCCTATTAGGGTTATTCCCTAATCGCATTACTTTCTTTAAAAGAGCGATTGTTTTGTCATGGCAAACTAATGGGACCTACAGTGGATGAAGTATGGTGAATTCACTGAATGGAACTGTCACCATACTGCCTTACTTGCCATACTGCCATATTTGCCTTACATTTTATTGTTCTTTTCAACATATTTCCTGCCTGAAGCTGTTCATCATAGTTCTCATCATAGGTTTCAACGGGGCTGCCACTGTAGTTTCTGCCGAAGTTATGTAGTGTACATTTCACCATAGTTGCCAGCCATGTCTCAGTCTAAGAGGTGACAAAGCCTCTAATTGTGTTTTGTTTCTCACGGTATAATATGAATAAGCGCAGATGACACCTTTTTTCTTGTTATGTTTTATGCATGTTGCTGGGCTGGATACAATTGGTGGTTGCAGCCGCCGCATCGGGGAATAGGCGCGACCCCGCTCCTCCTGTACTATTAGAGTTGATTTTACTGTTGTTTCCAGTGTTGCTTCTTTTGGAATTCAGTGGAGATCACAGCTTTGATTTCTTCGATCAGTCGATAAAATACATTAACCGATATTGCAAACAATAAAACCATGTTGAATGGAGAATAGCCGTAGTTTATTTATTTAATTTAGTTTGTTTATTATTTGTTTTACAGACAAATAATAGTGTTACCATTGTTTAGCATTCTTCCTTGATCTTCATCAGGGTTTGCCCTATTTCAAAGTTGGAAAACTTAACCAGAGCTGTTGTAAACATAACAACTCCATAGACTATAATGGCTCTGGTAAGATTATAACAGCTCTGGTTAAGTTAACACCACCATTGGAATAGGGCCTGTTGAGTTTTCCTTCCATGAATAGCCAATGTTCACCGTAGTTGCAACAGCGGTGAATATTGGCGGTTACTGAATTACCTCTTAAATCTTGAATGGAATAAAATACATGTCATCGTTTAATATTGTATAAAATAATTTAAAAAATAATAGAAATCCAAAAATGAAAAAAATTCATTGTTCTTCATCGGTGTTTACAGCAAATTCATCTGCCTTTGTTGAGTTTTCCTTCCATGCCAAGTGATGTTCACTCTTCTGGCAACAACAGTGAACACTGGCTGTTAGTGAATTATGTCTTAAATCTTCAACTTGATAAAATACATGTTATTTTTTTAATATTGTATAAAATAATTAAAATAAAGAAAATCATAACAAGATTAAAAATGTATGTATTTTGGAACATTCCAACACGATACCAAATGTCAGTAACAAAAACAAAAAACAGAACCCTAACAGTGGATGATTATGTTTATTGATTGCCATTATTTCCAGTTATCGCCTTCCTTCCTTATAATAGGTATCTTATTTTCCAATAAATCGTAAAGTGTCAGTGTAAAGCACTTACCTCTGGAGAACAGACCTCCAGTTTATGGGCCAATTCTTCTATCTTGTCTCTGCAAGCAGAAAATAGGATAATGATTTGCCAAATCTGCAAAACCGCGATTGAACATCATCCATTCACTAAAAAAATGGCCCACATAAGAAAGCTTAATTTCTAAAAACCTTGCGTTATTAACATTTTAAGAAACCTCTAGCAGAGTCTCTGTAGGAAGTCTGTGACTTTTGGATGAATGCCAAGCATGACAAGCACAAAGGTTGGCAAGGCAAAAGGTTAAGACCTTGATGACATTATTCCAGTGTAGGAGCAGTCACACCGTTTGGAGCGTGGAACCACAGAATACTTTCTAAATGCTGTTAAAGAATGATAGACAAAAAGGCTGTGATCCGTAAAAACTTGTATTTGCTACATTAGAGCCCCCTCAGATTTTTTAACTACATTTCCCTTTATGCTCAGTCACTCGTTATGTTGGCAGAGCTTCCTGGGAAATGTAGTTCCAAAATATCTGCTGGGCTAGGGTGGCTCACCCTACATTAGAATATATTCTCTGGGTGCAATAATTTCTGGCACTGATCCAAATACGTAAATTGGCATTCTGGCTTCTACTTAAGGTGAATAAAATACAGTAGACCATCTTTTTGGTCCTCACCTATTTTGTATAAACCACCTTATGGGCCTAATCTCTTTCCTGTAAGCCCTGTGGGGTCCTCACCTCCTGTCTGTGACTTTTACCTAGGCTATACTGCTCCCGGAATGTTTAAAGTTTGGTATATTTTTATTAGTCGGCCCCTAGTGATGCTGTCTCAATACATTATCCCAGACTTTTTGTGGTAGCACCAAGTCATCTTGTTGCTATTTATTTAGAAATACAGGGCTATTCAGAAAGAGGTGAAAACCTCGAGAATGACTGGAAAATTGAAAATTCTAGGTCAAAATAGTCAAACCAGAAAAATTCTCCCATTTATCTCACTTTCCAAATTGGCTATTTGGTTTAGATTGGTCATTCTCCTGGCAATTCTCAAGGTTTTCACCTCTCTCTGAATAGGCCTGCTAGTCTGTAACAAATTCTGAGGCGGTCTAAGAAAATTATATTAATTTGAGATCATGTGATAAGTTCTCCATTCAGTATACAATAATATATTATTTATGTCTTTTTCCCATAGCACAGTTAATTACAGGAATTCAGGAGTCACATGAGTTCTCCATTTTTATTTATTTTTCTTCATGAAGTAGGTCTTTTTGACAGGTGTATAGGTAAATAACTTTTAAATGTTAATAGTGATAGGTAAGGACATCTTAACTACGCATGGATGGCGACTGGGGTTGGGCAATGGCACGACCACTCCTCATGTTGTATATAACCCCCCAAACCTTTTGACTATGGATGGTGGGGTGCAGAGGGGGTCAATTGCATGTCCCCATCGAAACAGTTTATTAAGCGCCTACACCCACCATGCATGGCTGGGACATGGGCAGGTGAACCGCTCATGCCTGTAGATATGCCTCCACACACACCTGATGTCCATGGATGGGGGGGTACATTAGCAAGTCCACCGCATCCTGATTTCTCTTTTAAAGCTCCACCCTCCACAATGGCAGCTGCCTATCAAGCAACTAATTTAACCTCTCATGTGCCACTGAGTATGTGCATGGATTTACATTAAATTAAGCTCTGAATTATTTTTTTTCAACTTTTCCTAAATCATACAGATATATACTGTATTTGCATTCAAGATACCTATGTGAGCAAATCACTTATATTTTTTATTATATAAGGGATATAAGGGCATTTTAGTCTCAGACTACGCTCCAGTATGGTCCAAGAGATTTGGGGTGTATAAACAAAGGACTTGTAAATTAATAATCTATTAACTTGAATGATTCTAAGAATATTTTAACATATTAAATTGTGAAAATAGTATCACAACTTTTATAATATAATGAAATAATTAAAATAGATCATACCTGCAACAGGTCTACAATAGGGTTCTCTAAGATCATTCAGTGAATGTGTTATTTACCAACCATATTGACAAAAAGTTGATAGATGCTTTTTTTGCTTTGCTCTGATGTTTAGATATACAGGGTTAATCAAAGAGAATCGAAAAGTCACCGCACGTTCGGTGACTTTTCGTTCTCTTCAATTCGGTGCAATTTGGTGATACCATTTCGGCGACGCTGTGGTGTATTCAGCAAGCACCACAGGGCAGTCATAGTGCAGAGAAAAGCCGCCGCAAACCCGACAAACACTCACCGCAAAACCTGGCGAACGCACACCAAAACCCACAAAAATATCTGGATTAACCACGCCTAACACGCCGGAGAAACCCGAGCAGCCACCGATCACAGCGCAGAGCAGCCGCCGGAAAAAGCCGACACCGCAGACGAATGGAGTGAACAAAAAAAAAACCAGTACGCTTGAATGTTTGAAAAGTGAAACGCTGTTTGCAAAGAAACTACATAACGATAATGTATGAAATTTACATATAAGATGCAATGAATGATAATAAAAAGGGCTGTTACAGAAAAAAAAGAAACGATTTAAAAGAAAAAAACTTTTTGGAAAAAAAGGCCTAAAAGATCCTAAAAAATCTCTAAATAAAGAGACTTTTTACTGCAGAATATTATAATCAACGGTTTATTAGATATTGGATTAAAACAGGAATATTTTTAACATTGAAGCCTATGGGATTCGCTTGAATAAATCGGCCGCATGAAACCACCCAACAGCAGGGCATTTCGGGAACCTTTCACTGCTGGCTTTTGTTCTCTGAATAGACGAAGCATTGCTTCTCTATGGGGAATTCACTGCCCTCGTACAGGCACCGTATGTGCAGGCAATTCGCCAACATTTGGCGAACTGCCTGCTCTCTGAATAGCCGAATGCGAGGAAAGGTAACCGAACGCTGAATTTCAGCGTTCGGTTACCTTTCGCCAGCAATTTGGATCTCTTTGCATAACCCTGATAGACTTTTAATAGCTGTTCTATATATTTCATGTAGTTTTATCTACATGAATTCAATTTGACAACAAGACAACAATTTGAAAAATTTCCTCTTTCTTCTTTTCATATCTTATCCACATCACATTTTGTGTTTTTGCATTTTATGCACAATTAATCAATTAATTTCCACTAATTTCCTCAAAAGGTGAATTGCAATATTCCTAATCCTTGTACATGACATATTCGTGTGATCACAATACATGAAGAAAACCACATACACAATGGCGGTTTCATAAATCAAACTAGTTAGATGTTTAGGTCTATCTTGTGATCAGCTTAATTATTTTAAGCCCATCTTGATGGGTATGTAGCTATACATCGTGAGAGCTGCAATTAAATGACAGCTACGAACAAAAGTTCCTTATGAGTACATTGAAAATCCTCATACTATAGAGATTAACAGCCTCTGCAAGTAAAAATCTACCTTAATACCATAAATTACACATTCCTATTAATTTGTAGCCATTTTAATGGCTCCCATCTGTGAGATGCTGATTTACCAAGCCATCTGTAAAGTTTTTATTAGTATTAAAGCTAGTTTGGGATATAAAAATAGTTTTAAAAAATGCATTTGAAGTATAATCCAACTGAAACGAAAAATAAAGCCTTTTCATAATTTAAAATTGTACATAAATCTTATTCCTTGTACAGCAAAACTATACTGAGCAAAGAGAAGATCAATGTTATTCACTTGGTGGTGAAATTGTGAAGAATTAGATTGGAATTGCCTCTTCTAACTCCTTCCCGCTGGGTATGTGGTGCATGGCGGGTGAGTCTTACTGCCAGTGGGGTGTTTTAGCAGGGGCTGCAGCTCTCCGGCCCCTCCTGAGGCCCGCCTCCGCAGCCGAAACATCAATGGTGACAGAAGGACGGCCTTAGTTCAGCTGACCCACAGCCACCAATGACGAGCGACAAGCAACAGCTAGGGTGGGGGGAGGCGAGAGGCTTATCATAGATGCCAGCGAGGTGCCCTATGCCGTCCTGCGGTGTTCAGTCCCACCCGCCACGGGGATGGCATAGCACACCCCGCAATGTGAAAGGCTAAAGCAAATAAACATTACTGTATCTTGACAATACCATTGAGACCCATTACACTAACAGGGACTTTTATGACATCACATTAACATGCAGTTGGTTTCCCCTTTGCAGCTATAACAGTTTCCACTCTTCTGGGATGGCTTCCCATAAGATTTTTGAGAGTTTCTATGGGACTTTTTGCCCATTTATCCAGTAGAGCATTTGTGAGATCGAGACACTGATGTTCGATGAGAAGACTTGGCTCACGTTCTCCATCCCAGCTCATCCCAAAGGTATTTGATAGGGGTGAGGTCAGGGCTCTGTGCAAACCAGTCTTCTACACCAAATTCATGCAACCATGTTTTTCTGGACTTTGCTTTTGTGCACACAAATGTTTGTAAGTGCAGACTGCATGGCTAGGTGCTTGATTTTATACACTTGTGGCAATGGGTCTGACTGAAACACGTGACTTCAATATTAAGAGATGTGTCCCAAACTCCCATTACTTTTGTCCACATTGTGTATATTCAATCTGAAAAAGTTCAATTATTTTGGCCTCCAGATTGCAATTCAGCACTAGAAATAAGGCCCACCAATTGAGTCTAATCTCAACAGAACTGTACAGGCAGACCACAACTGCGTCCACCCGCAGGTAGGGTTCCATGCGGAGGACGCGCTGAGCGCGTGCTCCCTTTGCGGCCAGCGATTGGCCGGATTCCGGCCGATCGCTGTGCCCCCCGGTGCGGGCTGACATCCTCGATGTCAGCCCAGCACCCGGAACCGCCGCCGGCACAATTAGATGTCATCGCTGCGGCGCGATGACATCTAATTCAGGCGCCCCCCCGCGTGTGCGGAGGAGGCGCCTGAAAGCGAGGGGGGGTCCTTCGGACCTCTCTTCCTCCCGATCGCCGGGGTGCAGAGGGTTAATCCAGGCACCGTTTGGAAGGGCACAGCCCTTAACCCCATGGGGGCTGGATCACGAATCGGCGCCGAAAATGCCGGTTCGTGATCCTTTCCCAGAGCTGGCCAACATCTTGGATGTCGGCCAAGCTTCCGGGAATGCCCCCTGAGGACTGGCGTCATCGTGCATCCAGTCCTGGAGTTAACCCCTAACTGCCACCAATGGTGGAGATAGGGGGTTCCAATGAACCCCCTATCTCCCGATTCGTGGAAGCTAGGGGTTAATGTTTGGTACTGTTGGATCGGCCAGAGCATGGCCGTTCCAACGATACCAAACATGACCATAAAAAAAGTTTTTAAAAAATAATAAAAATTAAAAATAAAAATAAAAAAATATTTTAAAAAAAATTATAAAAAAAAATAGACCAGTGACCAATTGACCAAATAAACCAGTGATCCTTGCCTACCCCTTTCAATCCCATCAATGACCTGGCCATGGCATCAAGGGACCTTAATTCCCCCATCCTAGTTTTAACCATACCCACTGTGGGCACCTTATCTGTTTTCCAGTTGAAAGCTATGAAATTAGTGGTGACAGATAAAATATGGGCTAGGAGTTGTTTCTGGAAATGGGTAAGGGATGAGGGGAACATTTGAAGGAGAAAAATATCAGTAGACGGGCTAATATCCACTCCTAGGACCTCCGAACTCAGTGAGGCTATCTGATTCCAAAAAATTGTAAGACGGGAGCATGACCACCATACATGGAAAAACGACCCATCCTCCTCCTCACACCTCCAACAGGTCTTAGAAACGGTAGGTTTAAAATGGTGTTCCCTGTCGGGGGTAATATACCAGCGGTATAGAACCTTCTTCCTAGCTTCCGTCAGCGAGATACATCTAAACTTTTTACAGTCCAATAAAAAACTGTCTCTCCATTGGTCTGAGGTAAAGGATTGATTCAGGTCTCGTTCCCATGTCTCTTGGAATCGCCACCGTTTAATCTGAGGTCTAGTCAATAACTGTTGATATATCAGAGACAAGAGATGCGTTTCGGGAGTGGGGTGCAAACAGTATTTTTCAAACATAGTAAGGAGGTCCGAGTTGGGGGGGAGATGTATCAGACCGTATTGCGAGAGACAGGAGCGTAACCTCAAAAAATGAAAGCCGAGTTTAGCATGTAGGGAGTGTTTCTCCTGGAGCTGCAGGAAAGTAAGAAGGTCATGCGAGGCATAGAAATAAAATAATTTGCCCAGCAAAGCACGGCTCCACGGGCGGGGATCAAAATCAGGGATCAGGTGAGTAAACATCGATATGGGGGAGGCCAAAGATAGAGGGTGTATTGCCGTCAGGGCAGAGCGCGTCACATCCCAGACACGTATTAGAAGTGTCGCTAAGTCAGGTAGCACATTCAGTAGCGGTCTGGAGGCTTTTGGTGTCCATAAAAATCCCAAAAAGTCATGTGGGAGCGTGCAGGGTAATAGCAGGGCAGTCCACTGGGGGAGATTAATCCCCGTAAAGAGGCGGCCAAGGTTCGTCATCACAGCTGCCCTAAAGTACAGGAGTAAATTGGGTAAACCCAATCCCCCTCTGGCCACAGGTTGGTGTAAAAGAGCAATTTTAATGCGAGGCCTCCTGCCTCGCCATATAAAGTTAGAGAGGAGTGAGAGAATAGTCGCAAAAAAGGACAGCGGGACTGTTAGCGGCAATGCCCTAAAAACATACAACAATTTAGGCAGTAACATCATTTTTATCGCGTTAATCCTTCCTGCCCATGATATCTCTACATTAGACCATTGTTGACACAGGTTAGAGGTTAGAGCAAGAAGAGGTGTATAGTTAAGCGCGAAAAGTTGGGATTTGGTAAATGTCAGCTTGATTCCCAAATATGTCAGGGAGCTAGTACGCCAGTCATATGGGTAGGTTCGTTTGAGGGAGGCTAGATCAGAGACCGGGATACTATATGGTAGGGCTTGGGTTTTATGAACATTAATTTTATGGTAAGACAATTTCCCATATGTCTCTAAAATGGAGTGAAGGGCAGGCAAGGAAGTAAGGGGATTGGTCAACGTGAGTAGGATATCATCCGCAAAAAGACTTAATTTATAAGCCGAAGGGCCTACCATAAGACCCTCCACCTCATCAGCCTGTCTTATAGCTTGTGCAAGCGGTTCCAGTGCTAGTGCGTAAAGAATGGGGGAGAGAGGGCAGCCCTGCCTGGTGCCATTCGTTATGGAAATCACGGAGGACTGAAAACCTGCTGTTAAGACACGGGCATTTGGAAAGGAGTATAGCGCCAAAATAGCTCCAATAAACTCTCGGGGGAAATTAAATTTCAGTAGAGTGTGTTCCAAGAACACCCAATGGAGGCGGTCAAACGCCTTTTCGGCATCAAGCGAAAGCATCAGGGTCGGTGTGTTGGATCGCATAGCATGGTCCATCAAAGCCATAGCCTTGATAGTGTTATCAGGGCCCTGTCTGGATGTGATAAACCCAACCTGGTCATCAGCTATTAGAAGGGGCATGACGTCGACCAGTCTGGTAGCTAGTATCTTAGCATAAAGTTTAGCATCTACATTAATAAGAGATATAGGTCTATATTTGGAACATTGATCTGCAGGTGGAGACGTTTTGGGGATAGTTACTATAGTAGCGGACAACCAATCAGTAGTTGCGGTCCCCGATTTAAATACGTGAGTTAGTGCAGAGAGGAGAGGGGCATTAAGGCGAGCTGAGAAGGATTTATAGTAGGCTGCCGTGAAACCGTCCGGGCCCGGTGCTTTATTAGATTTGAGGGAGGATAGGGCCGAGGTGAGTTCTGTCAGAGAGGGAGAGGAGATTAGATTGGGAAGATAAGTGTCCGGCAATGAAGGTAGGTGCAGGCGCTGGAGGAAAGGAAAAATCTCCGTTATATTGGGTTGAGGCAACGCGGTCTCGCGTTTTAAATTATACAAAGTGGAATAATACTCGGCAAATGAATCTGCAATCTGCTGAGGGTGGTAGCGCGCTGATCCGTCTGCAGCTGTCAGATGATCAATTTTAGACTTCGCCACTTTTTTCCTTAATCTATTTGGCCATTATCCTACTCGTCTTATTATTGTACAGATACATCTTAGTTCGCAACCGGCGCGCCGCCCATACGTAATCTCGTTTATCCATTTCCGTTAACTGCAGTTGGAGTCCAACAAAGGTGGACCGTGTAATCGGGTCTGTTTGTTTCTTATGTAGGGTCGTGGCTTTGTGTATTTGGTGCAGTAAGGTCAGTCTATGGGAAGAGTTCAGTTTTTTAAAATATGAGCCCCATTTAATTAGTACGCCTCTCACTACTGTTTTATGTGCTTGCCATATAGTAAGGGGGTTCACGTCTGGGGTGGTGTTCTCTTTAAAGTAATTCTCTAAGGTGCGCTGAACGTCCTCAACAACTTCCGGACGGGACATAAGGGACTCGTTTAAGCGCCAGGGTGATCGTCCCGTAGGGGCGCGGGAGTCAGGGAGTTGTAAAGTGATAGGTGCGTGGTCTGACCAGGACATAGAGCCCAGTGTGCAATCAGATACCAAATTCAGTAGGTCCGCCGTCACATTGAAGTAGTCTATTCTGGTGTAAGTTTTATGCGCTCCTGAGTAAAAAGAATAGTCAGTCATCAGGGTGCAAAATGCGCCATATGTCAAATAGTTGGAACTCCGCCAAAAGAGCAGCAAAGTTGCGCGCTGCAGACCGCTGCACTCTGGTAGATCGGGGCGGCGAGTCAAGGGATTGATTAAAGTCTCCACAGATCACGAGTCGTCCCAAGGAGACTTCAAGCAACTTAACCATTGCTGTACGGAGGAAGGTGAGTTGACCAGTATTAGGACAGTAAAAATTAGCGATGGTATACGGGGCACGATTTATATCACATATTAGAAAAAGGTATCGCCCATTAGGGTCGGTGATCACCCTGTGCAGGTTAAAAACCACAGTCTGATGAATTAGGATGGAGACTCCTCTCGCTTTCACAGGAGCCGTGGCGTGGAAGTGATGGGCGTAATGTGGGAGGTACAATTTAGGGTGGGCAGACGTTTTAAAGTGGGATTCTTGAAGACACACCACGTCAGGGGGTTGGTGTCTCAGATCAGCATATAGAGAGTGTCGTTTATATGGAACATTCAGACCCTTCACATTTAACGAAACAATTTTAAATACCATTATACATTTTGAAATAGGTCAAGAAGAGCAGACAAAATACACCTCTCTGGGTCCCGCTTCCTCATCGGTGAAACATCCTATAAGGAACATTGAACGTTAGACATTTACGCACATAATACCAGAAAAATCGGGCCTGTCCAGAACAGCTTCTGAGTTGCAGGTGAAGCTTAGAAAAAGAGTAATGTGGTGCAATGAAAACAAAAAAAGAAAAGGGAAAAAACAAATAAAGGATAAAAACTGAAAAAAAAACGTTCAGTGCAAACGGCACTGGAAAAATATATACAGTACCTCTCCTAGGCCACAGAAGACTCGGGCCAACCCTGGTCTTACCAGGGGGAGTAGAGGGGTGTGCTCGGACAGCCACCTTCTAGAGGTGGAGAAGGATAGCAGGAAAAGAGCGGCCACCCAGCGACGCTCCCGCTTTATCCAAGTCGTAGCGTGTTCGGTCAGGTCAATAAAAACCTCAGGAATCTCACGGATGCCCCAAACCCAGAGGTCTGCAAATGTAGGACCTCTAAGTAGCATTTATTTTGTCGTGTTCACTCGGTGCCACTCCGGTGAGACCTTTTGCGGTGACGGGGGAGCTTGTTGAGGTGGCGTGAATTCACCCATTAGATTCCACGTCTGAAGAGCAGCTAGGCCTTCGCCGACATCCCGCAAGACTGTCAGCGCTCCGTTGCGGGTCACCAGAAGCTTCAGTGGTAATCCCCAGCGATACTGAATCTGATGATTTCGCAGGATCTTGGTCACAGGTAGGAATTCTTTGCGTTTTGACATAGTAGCAGCTGATAGGTCAGGGAAAAACAAGAGATCGGCGTATGGTGGAGGCAGGGCCGGTGCGATTCTCATAGCGGAGAGAAGGGATTCTTTGATCCGGAAGAAGTGCACCCTCATCAAAACGTCTCTAGGAACCGTTTGGTCTAGGTGACGCGGCTTCGGGATACGGTGTACTCTGTCGAGCTGTAAGTCCGCGTCCAGCTTTTCCGGTAGCAAAATTCGAAATAGGGTCAGCAAATATGTGGTCAAGTCCCCAGGTTTAACCGTTTCAGGGATTCCTCGCACACCTATATTATTTCTGCGGGAACGGTCTTCTAAGTCGGTCACCTTAAGTAATAACGATTCGTGGGTGGTTTTTAACTCCTTATAAGCATCTACAAGGTCGTTATGGGCTAAGCACAGTTCATCAGTTTTTGTTTCTAATGCATCAGTACGCTCACCCAGATCACGAATTTCCTGATGAAGATTAGCTGTGATAGACCGGAAATCCTCCTGAATAGTAGTTCTGAGGTCCTGGAGCAGAGATTGGAGCTGAAGCCCAGAAGCAGGGGCAGATGCTGACAAAAGCAGGGGAGGAAAATCCCCCTCCTCCGGAGGGATCGATCTCGGCGATCCGGAATCGCGGGAGGTCCGGGCGCCATCTTGCGGCCTTTCCCGGGCCTTCCCGAATCGCGAAACTTCGGCCGTTTTTGGGGTTTTGCTTGGTGCCATCGGGTGCCAGGGTGAGTCCTGAGACTAATGAGGCCGTTTGTGGCGCAAACTGCCGCCGTTTTGAGCCGCTATAGCGGGAGAATCAGTCGGTGGAGAGAGAGCTCACCTCACATGCGGCTGCTCAGTATGGCTGCCGGCCACGCCCCCCATAAACAAGTTTTATTTTTCTTTTTTTTGGTTTGTTAATGCAGGAATATTGTTCCCATTTCAATTATAATGTGAACAATGATGCTGCACTAACGATTTTTGTATGCGGTGCGTTTGTTAAAAATCGCGTAATTTTCCCAAAAAAAAAATGTAACGAGACCCCATCTCTAATTTTTTTAACAAGCGCACCCCATACAAAATATAACCGCAATTGCTCGCATGTTAAAATGTGAAAAAAAACACTTTACACGTTGTAAATTATTGAAAATACATATTTTATTGCATTTTTTGTTATAATATACAGACATGACATAACGTATACATATAATAATGACATATTATGAATCTACCGAGTCTGACGGAAAGAACGATATATAATATGTCTGGGTCATATACTAAAATAAGCCTTAAAAACACGTTTAAACATGATGAGCAAAACTGGTAAAAATGACCTCAGCACAGAGGCGTGAAACGCCTCAGCAGCGAAAGGATTAAAGGTAAGATGCAAATGGAAAACTTGTGTATCAGCCATTTGTGACTCCCGTTTAACGTCCATATTTCAATCAACCATATCAATAACACCAGCTACAGGAGTCCAAAGGACTCCTTGGAGACAGATGCAATCTTGATTGAGCTCTGCAAAGGCTTGCACACATGAGGTCCAACTGGGGCTGTGGAAGGAATCGCAGAAGAATACTGAGAACTAATTGTCCACACTGTCCCCATGGAAAGAGGAAGCGGTGGATCGTGCTAATCTCTCCAAATGAGGGATCTGAGGTGTGTATGGGATTTTTAGTGTTTGATTGATGTGTTATGTGATTGTGCTGACAGACAATCACTTAACACCAGTATTTAAAGGATGCTATTTAGTCCTGAATAACATCAGATGCAGATGATGAACGAGCTGGTTGCAATAGCTCTCTCTTCACCTGCTAGGGGCACATTAACATCTCCCATACAACGTATAGGAGACGGTAATGTACAGTAAGCAGCACCTGCATCTGAAACGCAAGCTTGGATTGCATCTCGAACGCAATAGGATGAGGTAAATTTAAGCATCATGCTCAAAGCATCCATACTGTACGGCTCGAGCTCTTTCCTTATCGTCCCAGTGGTGATGTGGCCCTATATCGGCAGAATGGAAATTCAACTCATATTCTCAGAATTCATACTTTATCGCTCTCAAATGACAGCGACAATTATGTCTATCTTGGTGGTGCTGTTCATGGCAAAATTGGTCTTATTAATACCAATCAGGCATTAGTTTAGCACAAGAACACATGTCCCTGCATGTCAGCAGTTGTGGATGTAAGCAGTATGCCGTAAAAAGCCCAGATAACAGGTTGCAACCCAGTATTATGTTGTCCTGTTATTATTGTCAGTCTCTCCCTGACTGGTCGTTATTGCCATGTTTGCCGTCTGATTACAGGCTCATAGACTATCCATTTTTTAAAAATAAAATTTACATAAATGCTATATTTTCTGTACGAGTATGTTAAATTATATATCGCTATAAATAGAATTACACATGACACGGTTGTGTTTCCACACAACTCACTTTAAAGAGATAAGATGTCCATCTGACCTTAACATTAGAAGGCAGGTAGTATTAAAAATGAGAGTGAATGAATGGAAATCAGAGAGGGCGTCAAGCTATCAATCAAGGGTGGTCTAATGTATAAAGTACTTTTAAAAGTGTATGATTTATGTGGCAAGGGGATCTTTATCTGCTTTTAATGTTTTAGTTTCTGCTCTCTTGTACCTTGGGGTTACAGCGTTAGATATTAATACTAACCACATCTTTCTTGTCATTTTTGTGACTGCTAGATATGATTGCACCCTTGGAGTGAAGAATTATTACTGGATTGTGGCACTTAAAATGTCATTTCTTCAAAGGACCACTTTTTAATATATTTGACACAGTAGTTTAACTTGAGATATTCTAAATGTTTATTGTTCCACACAATCAATCCTATTTATCATAGATAAAATGTGACAAAACCAACCAGTGTATACACAGGACCAATATATCATACACAAGTCCAGGCAGTATTTTTCTCCAAGTCAACCAGAACCAGAAGACTGTATAAAGAATGATATATATACACACAAACAGTGTAAATATGTTTTAAGCATATTAATCCCTAGTCTAACCAAAATTTATAACTAATGGCTGGGATCGCTGTAGAATAGTGGTTCCCACCATGGTCCTCAAGTACCCCTAACAGGCCATGTTTGCTAGATATCTAAAGCACAGCACAGGTGATATGATTTGCTGCTCAGTGATTGCAGGATTCAGTCTGCATTTCCTCAAGGTAATCCTTAAAATCTGGCCTAATAGGGGTACATGAGGGCCAGAGTTGGGAGCCACTGCTGTAGAAGATCACTGGGGACAAACTGCTACAGTGTCCTTCCGTGGCTCTCCGCATACGTGAGCTCATGCAAGGACACACTTCTCTCCATGGAGTCCTATGGACTTCAGGATGCCTATACCAGTGGTGGCACTACCAATATTGATTAGCGGCTCCCAAACATTGCAATTTATACAGTGGCTCAGTCGTAGTACACTTGGTAACTGGGAGCCTCTAAGGATTATTGACTTGCGCTGATATTTCCAATTAGAGGTTCCCTGTTACCAATTACAGGCCCTGTTCCCCTCTTGCTAATAAAAGGGTGCCAGTAAGTGAAAATATCGGCACAAGTCGATTTCCCTTACTGTTTCCCTTTTATTGTACGTATTTTGTCCCAGCCACTATTGGCTGGCCTTAGAATAATATGAAGCTTCAGACAGACACCAGTGCCATCACTGATAACAGCTACTGGAGTCCGCTTGATTCTATGGAGCCCAGTGTGTCCACAAGCTCTGTGTGAGCAAGCACTAACGCAAACGCAAAGAAACTACAGAAGAACATGGAGAGACACTGAGAACTATTTGCTCATGGCAACAGGAAGCAATGGATTGCACAGTTCCCTCCATCATGGGATTAAAGGGAAGAGATTTTTTAGCAACCATATTTTATGTTAAGTGATTTTGCAAATGCCAGGTCCTGGAACTCAGTATTTCTTTGAGAAATACCAGTTCCAAGAATAAGAACAAGTTACCTTGGAATAGATTGTTCTTCTCCACCGAGGCACAAATTATCTTCTCCTATACAAAGTATAGGAACTTTGAATTTACATTAGGAAGCTCCAATGTCCAAGCCGAAAGGTCGGAATAGCATCTCCAGCTGTTATACAGATTGGCTCCAGACAATTTTCGATTGGCTTCCGCCTATATCTTAATGGCAAGAGTTGAAAAGGGCCCTACATCAGAATATGGTCCATATTTGAAGGTGTATAAACACTTCTTTTGATGGATGATGGGTAGATTGGTGACGCTGACATTTACAGCCAAAGTCCATATATTAAGTTAAACCATGTCAAGAGACTAGGATACTGTATTATATATTTAAGAGACACTTGTAAAATCAAGGAAATCTCAATTTATAATATGCATGTCAGCTGTCTGGTTTTCAGGCATGGCCTGTGTTAAATATTTGTTGGTCATAATGTGACATTTCCATAGATGAGTAACCACAGTCGACAGGTCTGTATCAGCTTTGAAAAGGCAGGAAAATCCATATGTCAAGCTGTGAAATAGAGAAATGATGTAGAGATTGAGAACTCAGGGTAATCTATGTGACAAAAGGTGAAGTAAAGGAAGTAGCCAAGGACTCAGGACCCATATTATTATTTTCAACATCATCATGATTATAACGTCAAAAGTTTTCAGATCACTTTACAAAGTAAGAGTGGATAATTAACAAAATTATAAACATTTTTAGAAAACAAGATATACAGGGTTATTCAGAGATCGTGAAAAGCAGGAGAATAACTGGAGAATGAAAAATTCTAGGTCAAAATAGCCGATTTGGAAAGTGAGATGAAAGGGAGAAATTTTTTTGGTTTGGCTATTTTGACCTAGAATTTTTCATTCTCCAGTCATTCTCCTGCTTTTCACGCTCTCTGAATAACCCTGATAGTGTTCCATCTTTAAATGAGTTTACAGTCTCAAGCGGTTGGTGTGGAGGAAAAAGGAGTTCTGTGTTGTTGATAGCACCAGAGGTAGTGTTTGTATAAAGTAATTTAAAGCAAGGGGAGAATATGAGGGTGCAGGGTGGAAAGGTAACATTAGGTAGCGTATGTTTTAGAAATCTGTCGGGAAAGTTACTAAGGACTCAGGGACAACCTGCAATACCAGTTGTAAAATAAGAAAGGTGATTGAGAACTCAAGGATGACTTATGGCACAGTATGGAATGTGACAATGAGGAGTTGGGGACAAGCTGGCAAGCAGTGAAGTATGAAAGTGACTAAGGACTTGGGGATAATCTTTGGGAAAGGTGGCATTGACCTTGACTGCCAACATATATAGGACTAGAGGTATAGCAGGGAAAGCGATAGGAATGGCCTGTTTGACAAGCAATGAAGTACGCCTAGTGAAGACTTGGGGCAATCTGTATAGCAAGTAGTGAGGTCTGCAAAGTGACTCTGATGATCAACAGTGAGCAGGAACACTTCTTGAAGATGAATGAAGAGGTGAGATGGTGCTTTGGTTCTGTCCAATAAGGGGATCACCATGAAAAAAGTTTCATCTAAAATATTGACTGGTTTCCTAGTTCGTCCAATATAAAATTAATGAGTACTAAACCTGCAGTTTTGTCAGGTCCTACAGGTTCGTCATTCTTATTCCTAATTATATATTATAAACCAGTAGCAGCTGCTCTAAATGGAAATAATTGAAATAATTCTCTGACAGAGCACCCTGACGCCTTATGAACGTAAAGAATACCCTGTAAACTCGAATGGCTGGTTTTGGATATAGAAGGATGGAAATAGTCAAAAAAGTAATAAAAATATTGCAACATCTCTGGTAATGTAGCTGCGATGTACAAAGCATGCCAGTGCCCCACCCAGTATCCTGTGGTTTGCTCCAGGCACAGATTAAAAGGGTGTCAGGTGGGGCAAATTGATCCACCAGATTTCTATGCACCTACAGTGATAACCTTGCACACAGTGTCGGAAACCTATAAATTTTTACTTTATATCATGTAGAGGCGAATGTTAGCAGGTAACACTGGTAGATCACTGCATAACTTCCTATAAATGCCAGAGTATCAAAAAATAGATATGTGGGATTCACACGGACATAATATTCAATCAATTAAAATATGATCTGAATATAATCATATTGATTTGGATTCATTCAGATACCTGAAAAATGTTTCACTCACCGAGGAATGCAAAATCCCTAACGCTTCTTATAAAACATTCAGAAATAGTAAACCTAACCCTGAAATTAACCCTAACCCTAAATGCAACCCTAATTCCTACCCTGAAAGTAACCTTAGTTCTGACTTTAA
Source organism: Leptobrachium leishanense (assembly GCA_009667805.1). Taxonomy (NCBI): domain Eukaryota; kingdom Metazoa; phylum Chordata; class Amphibia; order Anura; family Megophryidae; genus Leptobrachium; species Leptobrachium leishanense. Next base: position 304,952,416 of record CM019065.1, read on the forward strand.
CTAGTAACTATTGCCCTAAAAATTCCCCTAATATTAACAGGGTTATTCAAAGAGATTCGAAAAGTTACTGCAGTTCGGTGACTTTTCGTTCTCTTCAATTCGGTTCCTTTTGCCGATCCCATTTCGGTGACCCTGCGGTGTATTCAGCAAGCATCACAGGGTCCCCGAATTGCAGGGAAAGGCAGCCGCAAACCCGACGAAAACTCACCGCAAAACCCGAGGAACGCACGCTGAAAACCCGCAAAAACAGCTGGATTAACCTGCCGAAAACCACGGAAAAACCCGAACAGGAGCCGATCACTCGCAGCGAAGCCGCCGGAAAAAGACGGATTTTAGAAAAATTAGGAAAACAGTTTGCATGAATGATTGAAAAGTGAAATGCTGTTTGCAAAGAAACTACTGAGCGAAAATGTCTGAAATTTACATATGAGGTCCAGGGAATGATAATAAAAAGGGCTGTTACAGAAAAAATAAGTAAACTTAAAAAAAAAAAAATCGGACTTTTAAAAAAAAAAAAATCTGAAAAATGCTTAAAATATCCTAAAAAATCTATAATTAAAGAGACTCTTTACTGCAGAATTTTATAATGAACGGTTTATTAGATATTTAATTAAAACCGGAATATTTTTAACATTGAAGCCTATGGGATTCTCCTGAATAAACTTGCCGAATGAAACCACCGAATGGCAGGGCAATTCGGGAACCTTTCACTGCTGGTTTTTGCTCTCTGAATAGCCGAAGCAGTGCTTTTTCATGGGGATTTCACTGCCCTCGAACAGACACCGAACAGGCACCGTATGTGCAGGCAATTCGCCAGGATTTGGCGAATTGCCTGCTCTCTGGATAGCCGAATGGCCAAGAAAGGCAACCGAACGCTGATTTTCAGCGTTCGGTTACCTTTCTCAAGCAATTCGGATCTCTTTGAATTACCCTGTAACACTATCCCTAACTAACATCTGGTATGGGGGTATAAAGGGCGATATAGAAGGTAGTATAGAGGAAGGTATACAAGGGCAAATAGGGGGTGTAGGAGTAAAGATATGTGCGTCTTCTGAATTTTCTGAAATTTCCAAACTGATTTGATATCTTATTGGTCTGTACCGGCAATTTCTGAGTCTGAAATATTTGGATTCCAAAAATCTGGTATTTGCTGATCCAAAATTTATGACCGTTCACATGTCTAACAAATACATTATGCTCACTTATTATAAAAGCGGGATTATTTACATCTCTCTAAAGTGTTCTCATTACAAACGAATGCCTCGGGGTACATGAACCCATTTGGCCAAATGCTGTGTGTTGTGTCAAATAAAAGAGATCATGCATGTACCGAAAAGTTCTACAAAAGGTTTTGTTGAAAGTGGTTTTACTGTTATGAGCAGACTGTGGCAACAAATCACAGCAAATAGGCAGCCTTAAGCTGTGTGTAACAAACTGCGTTAGAGCCTGACTGAGCAGCCATGCATCGCTTCCATAAACTTCATATACTCAAGAAAACGGCTTGGAGGTAGCGCTAATTTGTCTTCTGTGCAACATTTGTTTGTCTTTGTTTTCAAGAAGTCAATACGCTCCGTGATTTGCAAGGCAGCATGCCAAGCTTAAAGGGAAATAATGTAAGATGTGACAGAGATTTCATGGCTCTGCCTGGAAACCTTCCTGCTTGAGTATTATTTGGTCAGCATATAAACAGAGGCGTTGGCGTTAGACATTTGATATCACATAAATCAGGATTCCAACCCACAGTGCATGTTTAGGAAAGTAATCCCAATAAATGAATTGAATAAATTATTGGTGATTGTATTGTGGGAACTAGAAGAACTTGAACTGGAGAGAGATGTGTCAGGGCCTGCCTTTAAAAAGCAATTTAATCTCTATCATTTTAGTATCTCGTGGAATGTTTCAACTACGCTCCCCCATCTTTTATTCTTAGAGCGTGCCTGTTATGCCCAACATAAACTGGATTTATGGGATTGGAAACTACAACTAGTTGGGCTAAATTACAATCTTCGTGCAAACGTTTACGCCGGTGCAAAAAAACATTAACGCGAGGGGTAAAACCATTTGCGCCGAATCCCATATTACATAGTCAGCGCAACAAACGCGTGCAATCGTCAACCGCGGGTGAACCTGCGCGAACCCTGCGCGAGCTTACTGTACGTCGCGCGTCCTATACTTAACATAGTGAGCGCAAATGCGAATGTGCGCTGGTACACGGATGGTATTACAATCTATTCGTGGTAATTACCGCATAGGCTTTGCGCACATCATTTTAGCAACTGCAAAAAGCTGGTGTTAATGGCAAACCTGAACGACCTGGCTGAACCCAAATACACCAGCCCATAAAAAAAATGCAGCAAAGTATAGTTACACATTCTACTCATACCAAACCAATAAAATTGATAAATTGTGTGTGCATGTATTATTGCTGCAGCATATATGCTCAGATTGACTTTGGCAGGTGCAAAAAATTATCGTGAGATAATTGTGGTTCTTAATTCTGATTGGCTGAATCGTCTGAAAAAACAGTGCGCACACTGATTTTTGCGCGCGACGGTACTGCGCGAGCAGTTAGGCGCGTCCTGTTTGCACGCGTTATTGATCGACGGATGAAAAGACGCAAGAGGATTGTAATTCCAGCGGTGATTTGCACGTGCAAAAGTTTACCGCTTGGTGCACAAATTTACGATTTGCGCAAGGGTTTTTGCGAGAAGATTGTAATATAGCTTTTTATGCGTTAGAATTTTACACTAACAAAATATATGGGAAATATTTCAGTATTTCTCTATAAACATGCCATTGGAGTTACAACACACCATGGAAGAGCCTTTGTTGTGGACATCCCTTTGCTCCATCCTGGCAGGTTATTGACTGATAAAGCACCAAAGTAATTATTCCCAGCGTAGACTTCTCAGCCGGAGTCCAATTGCACAGCTCTGCACAATGACCCTCCATGGATACATCCCATGGATAAGTAACATGACAGCACATGTGGTTTACCTTTCGGATCTCAATGGGGGCTAGTAATAGTCAGCAGAGGCCTGAGTATCCTGCACCGTTGGGAGCAGTCCAGAAGGGTTTCAGCCTTCCAAACAGGGGCATTGGCACCAAAAGCTGATATCCCTTCTTTTTTAGGTCATTTCATAAAGATTTCCTAAAATCCATTGCGTTTGGTTTGCAGAATGTGCAAGTAGCACTCAAATCCCTCTCGATTGAGCTAAAGTTTTGTGAATCATTACAGGTTCATATTAATGCAACACTATATAGGACACAAGTGATTTGCTGAATATCTCCTTCTGATAGATGTTTTATTTTTATCTTTACAGCTTAGCATAGTAAGAAAGACATAGCTAGAGGTAGAACGAATCACAATAAGATAAGCAAACTTTCTGATCCAGGTTTGGCTTTTGGCATCTTTGTCTTCTCATTGGGGTGCAAGAACACATTTAGGTATGAGCTGCACCTCAACGCAATAGCTTCTCATATTGTAGAGATGGCGTTGTCCCAATCTGGGGCTAGGACTATTCCTACCTTCCACCTCTGTATCCAATCCTAATTTCTATCCCTTTAGAAGGAGGAAGAGGAATGGTAAGATCTCCATATGCTATATTTCAACTTTACTCGCTATAAGTCGCCCACTGATGACCGGCCGTACGCAAGGAGATAAGAAAAGACGCAATACAAAAAGACCCAAACACTATACTGTGGAATAATATATATTTATTATCGGCCACAGCTAAAACGCCACCAAATGTAAAATTCCATAAAATAATAATAAGAAAGATAGACAGTGCTGACAGGGAACTCCACACTTCCACCATACCTCCCCCAAACCAACTAAAACTCCGCTCCCATCTCCCATACACCTGATCCACCAAATACACCTTAAATCAAGGAACCCTACCCGAGCACTGCCTACAAGCCCCGCTGTGACAAAGGGGAAAATTAAAAAACCTAGAACCCAACCCAAAAAACACCCCCTATAATCAAATTAAAAAGGGAGGGAGGGTGGGGATTTCTTTACGAGTCTACTTCAGGAGAAAAGGCGTGCAGAGCCCCAAAGCACCGCCTTAAGTATCCTCCTGCAACCCCTCCCCAACAGTTCCCGCTCAAACTCCTCACGCGCTAAGCCCCTTGTCTATCAAAATCCTCCTTGCGTCCTGGCATCAGGGGCAACTTAAGGGCCCTACGCCTGAGTTGCTTCAGGCCTTCATTGTTTTGAGGGAAGAAGAATGAAGAAGTTGTGATGACAGATGGGAACAATTGAAATACAGGAAGGTGTGGTCTAGTTTGAAGCTTAGTTTGCTAGTACTAGGGTTTAAAGTTGAAATACTGTGAATTTATCAAGACTGACAGAATGGATGTGTACTACAACACTGATGAGTGAGGTGCATTAAATTCGGAATACACTGTGGTTTTATTTATTTCTACTGAGGAACATGGGGGCGGGAGGAAGCTCAATCAAGAGGACTATTGTAAGGACATGATGAAGGGATCCTGTCTTATAGGAATTATAAACTTACTCTTTTAATTACCACATTGGATACTGCCTCTTCCTCCCATCTGGCTTATGGAGGATATAACAATATAGTGATAATACTTGTTAAAACCTGGTGTGTCTGGGCAGCCCAACCCTGCTGCTGATATTGCTGTCTCGACAAATTCCAGCCTGGTTTCTCTCTACTTATTACTCACACGCTCGATTTTAGATGTAGCAAGTTTTCTTCTCTCACCAGACAAAACTATTTAAACTTGCCTTGTCACCGGCAATAGATGAATGACAAAGACCTATTCAAACAAGGTACAATCATGTAATATTATTCACAATGGATCTGTAACTATTGGGGTAATTACATATTAGGAAAGTTCACTCAAAAACAAATTTAAATAAATTATAAAATAAATAAATAAATAAATAAAAATTCATTTGTACAGATGATCAGGTCAGTTCTGGGAAAGCATAAGGTATCGGACCTGTGAAGTCATGCTATTTATAATGAGACACACATTTAAGAATAGTCTACCCAGTCACACTACAAGGGTCTATTCACTAAAGGGTGAAGTCAGAAGAATTGGCAGGAGAAGTGAAAATTCGAAGGTCAAAATAGCCGAACCAGAAAATTTCTTCCATTTATCTCACTTTCCAAATCAGCTATTGGGTCTAGATTGTTCTCTTCTCCTGCCAATTCTCCTGAGTTTCACCTTTTAGTGAATAGACCCTTAGAGAGTCCCAAGGTCATAAAATGAAAAAGAATATTGAAATATCTTGTACTATTTACCCTTGGTTGAAGCTCATGCTGATATATGGAGCATTAAGTCTGTGGCTGAGGTCTTCTCTCTATGGTCCTCAAAGTGGTATATTTAAGACAAAAGTCTAAAAACCACTTGCCGGAACAACAGAACCAAATTGGGGTCCTATTCCAACCGTGTTCTCAATTTAATTCTTTCATGAAATTATCAGTAAAAGTATTTGCTGCCTGTGCCTAATATTTTATGTTTTAATATATCGGCTGATTCAGGTGAAAAAAAGTCAGCCCCAGCCATTATTCAAAAAATGCTGCTGGTTTGAAAAAAGTGGGTCTGTAAAACATCCAAAAAAGCTTAAATTCGACCCGCATCATATAGATTTGTGCTTTTAAACAAGTGTATTAGAAAAATACGATGATTAAAAAAGATTGTCAGTTTCATTGCCTCTATATTTCTACTTCAAATTCCATTTACCAACACCTTTCAGCATTTCATATTTTTCTGAAAATCAGCATACCGATAAATTTGATTTGAATTGCTAAAGTTGATATTTCCATTATAAAGCATAGGGCGAAGAACCAGTATTTGATCCGAATTGAATCTCCCAAACCAGAAACGTGCTGATGAAAGCTGTCATTTCAAACTAAATCAAGGCCATTGTTGGTATCGGGGAGCACACAGACTCTTTTATCAGCAATTAACTGATTGTAACAAACTGAAATTTTTTGGCCAGATTTCAGACAAACTGAAACAAATTTAGGGTAAAGTGAAGGGATCTTAACTTTCAGAAGGACCAAATCATATACCAATGCACGTGTCTTGTAATTTATGCAGGATCTGGAGGTTGGCGACTGGAGAAATGGAGATTCACTCAACTCTCTCATAGCTAAATAGATCATACAGAAAAATAAATATGTGTATGATCACATAAAGGCTTATTCAATAAGCACCAAACTTGACACTGAATTGCACCGAATGATGAGTTTCACCGTACGGTGCAATTTTGTGGCTATTTCGGCTATTCGGAGAGCTGTCAGTTTGCCAAATACTGGTGAATCGCCAGTGAAATATGATGCAGTTCACCTAAGATCACCGCAATTCGGCGATCTTCGGTAGCAGTGTAATTCCCCATAGAGAAGTAATGGTTAATCTATTCAGAGAATGTCGAACTGCACTGAAATGTTGGCGAAATGCCCAGATTTTCAGTGGTTCAGTTCGAAAGCGTTAGACAGGCAAATCCCATAGGATTTAATGGATAAAAATATTAACATTTTTATTATTATTTTTATTCAACTGTTTATTCTTTCAGTTTCAGCAAAAAAACTTTTTATTTACATAGTTTACAGAATTTTTTTAGGCAAAATTTTTGATTCCCATTATTTTTAATGGCCTTTCTTTTTTATTCTGTAAAAGACCATTTCATTATTTTTCAAGGACCTTTTTTATTATTTCCATGTACTTTCATACATTTTTATTGTTTTAAAATCCTTCTGAAGAATAGCTTTCTTTTTATTTGTTTTTTTCCGCAGTTCGGCAGCTGATCAGCTTTTTTAAGTGGCGTGTGGAAGTCTGTTCAGCAGTCTTTAGTAGCGTTCGGCGGCCTGATCGGTGGTCTTCGGCAGCTCCCGTTCAGCACACCTCGGGGACCCTGCATTGAATCGCCAAATAGCACCGACGTGAGCCGAACGAAAGAGCACTGAAATATCACTGAAATTTTTGTGCTCTTTGAATAACCCCTATAGTGTTTAAAGCTGCTGTCCCATGAACAATACATGGAGTATACTTACTGAATAAACAGGAGGAAAGCCAAGTGGTTCGGTTTTTTTGTAATATAATTACAGGATGTATTTTGCCTCTAAATATTTGGTCATCATATTAAAAAAAAAATCAAACAATATACAACGGAATACAAAGTCACAAACAGATTTGACGTTGTTGTTGAACTCACATATATAAATGGTTATTATTCTACAAAGTGCACATTATTTTCATTTCTATTGATTTTTCTTTACGGAATAGAACCTGTTTCTGTGCTTTGAAACTGTGCATTCTTCCACTTCAGACACATTCATCAATTTTTTCAAAACAGAAATAAAATTTGGAAATAGTCCAACAACAAGCCCACCTGTCATTTCTAAAACATTTTTTCGTTCTTTATTTTTATGTGTTTCCTTCTTTTTACGGCAACATCAAGTTTTCATCTGAGCCTTGAGAAAACAAAGGGGAACGGTTCCGATGCTTATTTTTCTTATGTCGTCTAAAGTCTGAAAAATAGATATGCCATTGAACAAAACAATGAAAATAACAAACTGAGCACATTTAACCTTCCTCCACCACGTCTTGTATTGTGTTTGCTGTTGGTTCGTTAAACACTGAAGGGGTTTAAATGGAAAGAGTGCTGTGTAGTGCTGCTGTTCCTTTAGCATTACTGTGAGCGCTGACTTAAAGACTTTATAGATGTAGCTAGGCAGAAATGTCTATTAAAATTGTCTAGTTGGTGAATTATGGTTTGATTCCTCTGAAAGCCTTGTGATGGGCTCAGCAGTCTGTGTTATTTATCAAATTAAGAGTTGTGGAGTGTAGAATTGGAAGTTCTTTCCAAAAAATGGATGTGTATAAAGATGTCCTCAACCGTAGCAATGTTTATCAGTGAATGGAAATGATTGAACAGCGGGGTTTGACAGGTTGACCAATCAGCATGAAAAATATTCATACATCCCGGTCCCTATTTCCACATTGGCCTCAATTTTTTCTTGATAAATAATCTCTAGGAAACAACCAATGATGTCCTGGATATGCGGGTATCTCATATGATTAGGCTTTTAGTTATTGTTATGCAAATGGTTCTTTTACATAACAATTTGTTTTATCATGTGTTTGTTTTGTACAGATGCCATGGGCAAAAGCGTTGTCCAACTACAAAGGTCGTACACCCACAGATCTGACCTTTAATAAAGGAGACATCATCGTGTTGCACAGACAGCTTGATGAGAACTGGTTTCACGGAGAAGTCAATGGAGACCGTGGGTTAATTCCAGCCAGCGCTGTCAAGGTCCTGCATGAGACAGAGCAGCCACCTGCCCTATGTAAGGCTCTCTACAGTTTTGATCTGAAAGATAAAGACAGGGGTCAAAACAAGAACTGCCTTAAATTTGCAAAGGTAAGAATATTTTTTATGACAGAAAAACTTCCTGAAATAAAGAATCTTGCTGTAATGTGTACAATCTCCAAAAATGATAAGTATTCTTCCGGTGTACTTATCGGCTCATGTAGAGAGGAAACCCCTTCTGCATGAGAGATATATACCAACCCCTCATAATTGTTTCAGCACCTTGACCATTGTCACAAAGGTAGAGCTAATACCCCTCATATAACAGGCAAAGAGGCTATATGATTATATACTATTTACATGTAGAAGAGCTTTGAATGTATATAAAGCACCCTGTATGAATGGGCAGGATTTCCATGCAGTTCAGCATTCCTTCTTCCTTCTCCTCACTACTTCCAGGAAACAACACCCAAAAAAGGACCAGATCCCCCATGTGAGGCTCGGGTCAGACGAGCGCAGTGTTCACGTCCGTGTTGCCGCACATTTTACGTCCGTGGTAGCATACAATTATGATTAATAGAGACCCACACACAAAGTACATCCGCACAGAAGTGCGGACACACAACGCACGTGGCACCAGACGCAATTTAGGCAAGAACATAAAACCGCTAGAACAGATGTGCAGAGTGCACCACGTTCGCAACGTCCGCAGAAGCTTTGTGTGTGAGTGATGGAACGTAGAGAGACGGACTGCATTTTTCACGTCCATCATTTTTGACAGACAAAATGGTTTTTCATATTACTTTTATTTCCCATCTACATCAGTCAAAAAAAAACGTCAGTCACAAAAACGGACTGTGTGGCCACTACCTTGTCATCAGTCAGAAAGTACGTCCGTTGTGCACGGACACATAGTCCGCACAGAATGCGTTCGTCTGACCCTAGCCTGAGCCAGGCAGAGGAATTGAAATGTTAGAAAAATAATTTATTGCATACTATAAAATAACAAATGGGACATAATTAAATAATTAATAGATTAGGCTGTGAGCGGCATATAAACCACACAATACGTTTGGTTTGTAAGAACTTCCTCAGGAGTAAACATTTCACACTCACAGACGTGTATATACAGCTCCGAAAAAAGTGCTATTAGGTCCATAAAATACACAGTGACATTTACGACAATAATTAACCACGCTTTCATCTGATATGTATAATTGGCATCCTCATGTAATAAAAAGTATTCCTCCATTAGCAGAGCTCATCCTTCCAGCTTCCCCCTCGTTTGTAACATCATATCCGGTTGAATCACATCCAACGGCTTCTGAATGGCTTTTTAATGAAAACATCTACAAGTCCGGACAGAGTTTCATATTCATAGCACAGGTGTCCCAGACACTAAGCTTAAAAAGGTCAAGGCTTACTCCTAGGACTAGCCTGAGGATTTTTACTCTTCTACCATCTGGAGGTGTTTTCTTGTCTATGGAAGCCATTTTAGGCAGCAAGGTCAGATCTACATGAACAAAGCAATCTTTATTTTAGCCCCTTTTGTGTCATTGTATTATCTTGGCTTCCGTGACAAGCTCTCTAGTTTCTAATGCATGATTGTAGCTTTCTGGAAGACTTGGTAAACTCATAATCCCATTGTCTTCTATTCCATATTTCTCTCTAATAGAATCTTAGTGATCATTTAACTCTGTCATTTCGCAGATGTTTCTCTAGTTCTCCTTCCACAGACAGCTTTATATTGAATGGTTCAAAGATCCATATCCCAAGTAAAGCTGCGGTCAGACGAGCGCACTAAGGGCACGTGTACTGACCCATCTTCCGACATCCGTAGCAGCATTTTGATGTTTCGACGAAGCGGGCCACACGGTGTTGCCTACACACTAGTTGCGCGTAAAACACCAACGTGCTGAAACCTTCCCCGTCGAAAAGCTAAAACGCACGCTCGACAGGGCTACAAAGCACGATCCTCCATAGGAAAATCGTACTTTGTAGTGCTGAACGCAATAACTAACTGCGCTCAGAGAGGTGGCCACACGGGTGTCCACTCTCACGAACATTCCTTCCGCTCTCAAGTGCGCTCATGTGACACTGGCCTGAGCTGTTAAGTATGACGACCCCACACCTTATAACAGTTCTGTTGCTGTTCCAGATGAGGTGCAAACTTCCCTTGCGACTTGGCTGTAGCAAAACCTTACTGTAAGGAAATTAATTCTTCATATACTAGAATAATGAGCAATACCAACATCAACGTTTAATCTTCTCTTGAGTGAGTATTTAAAAGGTCCTCTGAACCTGGTGTTAAGTGATTTTTGCAATTGCATAATCACTTAATACAAAAAAATCTTCAGATCACTGTACATTCACGTCTGAGTGTTACACCACTTCGTCTCCCACTAACAGGAGGAAACTGGGAACAAATAGAAAACTGAGAAAAATGGGAAGAAATAGTTCCAAGTTTCCATCAGCTGACCCTGGATGACCCTACTAGTGCGACGGCGCACATGTCTCCATGGTGTCTTATGGTATTCATTAGCAGCGCCTTCATTTTACAAATCAATCCACTAACCAGTATTCCCTGGTTAACACTAAAATGGGGACGCAAACGGGGAAAATCTGCATCTGCAGTATCATCCCCATTTTACGTGAGAGTAAGTGTTAATGCTAGGATAGGCGACATTAAAACATGCCCCACATATTACCTTCCTACAGCCAAACCTGTGAAATATCACTTGGCACATTGGTGATTGTGCTAGCTTGCGTGAGCTTATTGTACTTTACGCATTCTATACTTAACATAGGGAGCGCAATCATTGATTAGTGTTAAGATAAGTAACAAAGTGACAAAGTCCTACAGGGTTATTCAGAGAAAGGTGAAAACCAAGAGAACGGGCAGGAGAAGAGAACAGTCTAGACCAAATAGTCGATTTGGAAAGTGAGATAAATGGGATAATTTTTTTGGTTTGGCTATATTGACCTCGAATTTTCACTTCTCCAGTCATTCTCCTGGTTTTCACCTCTCTCTGAATAACCCTGAATGTGTTGCAGTAATATGATCAGAATCTTATCTATGTTACATCTCAAAGCATCATGGAAGTCTCAAGGTGGGGTGGAGAAGGACATGAAGACAAGAAAAACACATACAGTAAGCTCTCTGACACCTCAGATTAGACACTAGCATAAGTCATTTTCAATCAAAAAAATAATTTTTTCAAGGGTTAATGACAGTGTGAATTATTGACAATATATATTACTATACGTGTAACAGTGAGTAGATTTCTTACATATTTATTTTCTGTGTTAATCTGTATATTTGTTATTTTTAATATCTTGCATTTATTACTTTGTATTTCTGTAACACTGTAACTATTCAATGTTCTTGAACCCAGGACATACTTGAAAACGAGAGAAATCTCAATGTATCCTTCCTGGTAAAATACTTTATAAGTAAATAAATAAATATTTTATTTATTTATATTTATTTTATTTGCACCGTATTTTACCAGAATGGTAAATACATTGAGATTTCTCTCGTTTTCAAGTTTGCCCTGTATTATATTTACTATTCATTATATATTTATCTTTCCACAGCAAAATAATGTAGAATATTTACAGAATTGCAATTTCCCCCACCTCATTTCTGTTCTTCTTTTAGCCCCAGGAGAGAGTCAGCTCTCTGTATGTGGCCCAGCACTATAGTGGCAGGCAGCATTGCCAAGTGATGCTAAGTACATTGGGTGTTATTAAAAGAGGAGGATCTGGCATTGGGTTTTCATCTTCCCGATTTGAAAATGTTGCTATTTTCAGAGTTTTCTTTTTTTCCCCTCAATTTTTAAAGTATGTTTGATAGTGGATATTAGAAACTGGAAAAAGATATACAAGATTAGTTGCTTAATGGACAAATTAGGAAACAGATCAGCATTTAGATATCAATCTATCATTGCTCCGCACATTAAGCATGTACATTACATCAGGTTTTGATATGCAAGCATATTTTCCATTTATATATATTGGATTTTTGATGAATTCACTGCATCCACTTAGTCTGCTTAAGTAGGCATGGGTCAGGTGGCATTACAGCTGGAATCACATTAAAATGTATTATAGAATGCAAGAAAATGTAAACATATATTGATCTCTAGTGTTGAGAAGGTAAGACATACATACAACATACATGCACATACATATACATATATAAAAATAATCTTCTATACAATAAAAGTAATTACAGACTCGCATTTTCAGGCTTCTTCATACTGATGCAAATTTATTAATTAACATTCCTTAGAATTGTGTGTGTATTTTATATATATATTATATTATTATACACACATATGCATTGATTCAAATTATATCATTACTATTTGTATAAAACATTTAATTGCAGAATGCTATATAAAAAATTTACATTCGGTTTTCAATCACTTGCCGCATGGAAAATTATTTCACGTGGCATTGTTTGGTTTATAAGCGCAAGCAAAACAATTAGCTGTTTTAAGAAAAAAATAGTTTTTAAAAAAAAAATGTATTTATTTTTTATTTTTACTTACAACATGGTCATATTTTATGCCATGATTAAAAAGACTGACTAAATTATGCCCCCTATGACCCTGAAGCAACTTATGGCACTGGAGATACCAGGATCCGAATGAGATAAGACAGGGAGTTTAAAAGACTTCCAGGGGCGGACTGACAACTCATGGGGCCCCCGGGCAATAGGAAATAATGGAGCCACCGTCCCTTGTGCTACACCCATCCTCAAACCACACCCACATTAAGCTCCGTCCTTATATTTGCACAGAAATGTGCAGTGAGTATGAGTGTAACACAGATCCACAGCAATAAAACTCACTAGAAGTTACTATGCGTTTTATTGCTGTGGAGCTCTGTTTACAATAATATTGAATGTGTGAGTGTAACACAGAGCTCCACAGCCTATTTTACAACCTCCCACAATCTCCTTCCCCCAGACCCATCCCATTATTTTTTACACCCCATCCGCAGCAGGCCCCCGATCATTTAATCCTCCCAGCAGCTCCCCTCAATTCATTCTCACCCCCAATATATTGTCTCCCCCAAGCAGCACCTCAATTTATTATCCCCCCAGCAGCACCTCAATTCATTTTCTTTCCCCCCCAGCAGCACCCCAATTCATTTCCCCCCTGGCAACACCGCAATTCATTCCCCCCCCCTGCAGCACCTCAATTCATTTTCTTTCCCCCCAGCAGCACCTCAATTCATTTTCACTTCCCCCAGCAGCACCTCAATTCATTTCCCCCTAGCAGCACCTAAATTCATTCCCCCCAGCAGCACCTCAATTAATTTTCTCTCCCCCAGCAGCACCTCAATTCATTCCCCCAGCAGCATCTCAATTCATTCCCCCAGCAGCACTTCAATTCATTTTCTCCCGCCCCAGCAGCACTTCAATTCATTTTCTCCCGCCCCAGCAGCACCTCAATTCATTTTCTCTTTTTCCGCCAGCAGCACCTCAATTCATTTTCTCTCCCCCCAGCAGCACCTCAATTTATTTTCTCTTTTCCCCCAGCAGCACCTCAATTCATTTTCTCTTTTCCCCCAGCAGCACCTCAATTCATTTTCTGTCCCACCAGCAGCACCTCAATTCATTTTCTCTTCCCCCAGCAGCACCTCAATTAATTTTCTCTCCTCCCCCAAGCAGCACCTCAATTCATTTGGTCACTCACCATAAACTGTTTAATTTCAGACTTGGCCTCCCTGTCCTTCATACTCCAGTGGATGCAGGCTGGCTGGCTCCTCTGGACCTCAGCAGGCTTGACTGATGTACAGGTGTTCCCTTCTCTTCTGCCACAGTGTGCATAGCACATCACGTGGATGAAGGGGGCGGCGCCCATGCAGTGTGCCGTGCTCATGTTTTCAAAGTGGGAGGCACGCTGCAGCCACTTTTAGAGACTTGTGTTGTGAGTGTTTGCGTGCTGATTGTGATTATTAGGGATGTGCGTTTCGGGTTTCGGAATTTCGGAATTTTCACGAAATTTCCCGATTCGTGTCTTCGGATTCGGCCGAATTTCCGAATCGGGTCGGAAAACCGACAGATCCGAAAAGTTTTCCGAGCCGAAACGAGAAATTTTCGGATTTTTCGAATGGACTTGAAATGTGTCAAATCGAAATTTATTTTTGCTCTATTCATGATTTCGGTTCCATTTCGGTAATTCTGGAAATCGTATATTTAACTATTATCGGTTATATCGCTGATTCTGTAAATTTTGTATTTGTAAATGCGTATCACTTGTTTCTTGTGGCATTCGGGTCAGTTTAGCGTTTTTTAAATGGTTTTGTTCATTTTTTTGTTCCTTGGCTTTCATACCATTTTAATATGAATATACATTTCACAACTTTATTTAATCATAAGAAATAAAGGATCTTTATTTAATAAAAAAAACACGATAGAATCGCCAGAATTATCGTAGACACTTTGAAATGAGGAGAACAGACGTTCCGAAAAAACAAAAATTTCCGAAATTTCCGAAAAGTCGATACAAAAAACGAGCAAAGTGACCCGAAAACACGAAAAATGGTCGATATTCCGAAAAAAAAATGTACACGAAAAACGAGCCGAACCGAACCGAATCGAAACAGAAATCGGTCGAAACGAGCCAAATCGAAAATTTTAAACATCCGAACAAATCGAACCGAATCGAACCAAAAAAAAAATCGGTGCACAAGCCTGGTGATTATACGGACAGCTCCAGATACCAGGGCAGGGGAAAACCGACGGCAGGGTCCATTAAGCTGGCCAGCACATGCTGGAACTTGGCCCCTACCAACCCGCGGGCTGACTTCTAATCTACCCCCTGATGATGTCCTTTGAATACATCCCACACAATGATTTGAGTCTGTGATCAACCTAGTCACTACATTCTATGGCCATTGTCACACAGTGAGGACTAAGTGATGTAAACACAAAAAATCACACATTGGATGCACACAGTGACACATACGGAGTAAAATATTTTCTTAACTAAACATACAAGAGAGAAACCAAAGTAATGCAAGATATCAGCAACATAAAATAAACACAATAAGAACATTTCGGGCCAAATTACATACTTGGCGCTAACGTTAGCGCTCACCTGCGTGAGCGTTAACGTTAGCCCAAGTATTTACCGTATATTTCAATCCAAACACTAACGGGTTAACTAACCCATTGGTATCTTGTGCTTTTCAGCGCGAGGTTACTGTACTCTGCGCTGCCTATACTTAGCGTTAGGATTACAAAGTCCTAACGCTGATTAACGTCAGGCTGCGGTTAACAAAAAGTTAACCAGAGCCAGGACTTGGTGCTAATGGATTCTGCTGCTGCAGAAATCATTTTCAAACTATTTAAAGACACAGGGTAATTTCATCAATTCCTCAGGACTCTCACAAACACCCCCTTGTTTCTCACTGTAATTGTAAAGGGTCATCCAGACGTGGACCCCTTGCTTGATGTGCCTAGAGGGGTGTCAGCTATACCCTCCTGACGAGGCCCAATAAGGCCGAAACGATCGTCGGGGGTTGCTGCACCTCTCGTGCAGGGATGACGTCCTTGGCAATCAGCACTGGCCACCCTTTCTGGGTGAGAGCAGGCTGATTTGCATATGGAAAATTCATCCCTGTAATGGCACAATCAAGCTAAAACCTTGTTTGTGAGACCTGAGCGGGCCCCACCGTAGAGCAGGCCATTGTGCTGTTGCTCGTCCTCAGGACCCTCACAAACACCCCCTTGTTTCTCACTGTAATTTCATCAATTAACTGAGGAAGCGGCTGTGACCCGCAAAACACGTTTTAGTGTACTACCCTTCTTTATTTTACTCTTTTTACCATGTATTGGATTTTAATCTTACTTTAAAGGAATAAAAAAACATTTTTTTTAAAAAAAAACGAGCAGGTGAATGTTTTCCTCTTTTTATTGTCACCGAGGCATAGTGCCTGTAGCAATATGCTCTAAGGAGACAGCTCTTCATAGAGAATTTTGGCTGATCCATCCACCATAGAGGAGCGCCGTATCTACTGCTACAGAGCAAGACTTCAGGCCCAGCAGTTCCTGCCGCAATCTGGGGAAATCTGGCATTCCCATATAAGTCGCCAGCTGCCTTTTAAATCCGGTGTCTGACCTGAGACACCAGTCCATGTGAGTGCGATCATTCTTATTTATGATATATAGTGTCAGGGTTTACTACTCTATGCCCTGTTTTAGGTTTCCTTTGAGGCATTGAGGATCATTCATCATTCATCTACTGGTGAAGACCTAGGCTATTATCCTCCATAAGGAGCGAACACAAAGAAGGGTTGAACTCTGCTCAACATACCCTTATCCTGTTTAAAGCACTTAGGCCAGCGTCAGACAAACGCAGTCATCACGTTCGTGTTGCCGCACAGTTTAACACCCGTCGTAGCATAGAATCATGATCAATAGAGACCACACACGAAGTACGTGCGCACCGAACTCCGCATGCACAAACGCACGTGGCAAACGGACGCAAGTTAGGCAAAAACGTAAAACCGCTAGACACCCACAGTGCTCCATGTCCGCTTAGCATTCTGCGTGATGAGGAGATTTCAGACGCAGCGCATTTGCGATGTCCAGCACCTTGACGCACAAAATGGCTTTTCATATCCTTTTCAAATTTTTATAATTTTTCATATAAATTTTGTTTCCCATAATTCACTTATTTTCAACGTCCGTCAACAAAAACAGACCGTGTGGTGTCTACAGTATCTCCGGTCAGTACGTATGTCCGTTGTGCACGCACGCAGAGGTTTTTTTAAAAAAAGTTCGAAAAAAATAAAAATTTAAAAAAGTATAAAAAATGCTTAAAAAATTCAAAAAAATCTAGAAATAAACAGTCTCTTTACTGCAGAATATTATAAGCAACGGTTTATTAGATATTGAATTAAAACAGGAATATTTTTAACATTGAAGCCTATGGGATAAAACATTCTTGTTACTAAAACATCAGGTAGACACGGCCCTCTAATTAGGCACTGTAGAGGGCAGCCTGCTGGGGCCTCCCAAGGATCCCCTTGAGGAGCATGCGGCCGCCAGATGACAGAGCTGCGACTGTGTGGGCTAGCTGCCCGGGTGCATGTGGCAGAGACAGGCGGCGCAGGGAGGGAGCCACTGCACCTGCGGCCACGGCAGACCCCCCCCCACAACCAGGATCCAGGGAGCCCCCACTGACCACCAGGCTAAGGTAAGGCGACACATTTCTAAAATAATCCGAGGACATTTTTAAATGTCCCCGGGAACATAAAATAAAACCTTTTTTTTTCTTTCTCTACCTGGCTGAATGTATTTAATTATATATATTAGATACATTCAGCCAGGTAGAGGGGGTGGCATGTGGGCTGCGCGGGGTCTCAGGCAGTGGTTTGGTTTTTTTGTGTGTATATTTTTAGCAAATTTATAGGGGAAGGTAAGGGCAGGTATGATATATATATAGATAAGATATATATCTATATTCTTATAAATATATATATCCAGACTTGTATTACACACACATTTTGGCAACTAATTGCCCCCACCCCCATTTGGCTGATCCCTCTAGAAGAACTGTTGAACCCGATAGAGCAGAGAATAATATATATATTCTCTGCTCTGTCGGGTTCAACATTTCTTCTGGAGGGATCAGCCAAATGGGGCTCATTTAGTTGAGATTGTCCACATGCCACCCCCCATGTGCGTATGTGTATATATGGTCTGAGGTCTGTGGGTGGGTGGGTGTATATATATATATATCTGCGTGTTGATATATACGTATATATATAGGTCTACGTGTTGATATATACGTATCTGTCTGTGTGTGGTATCAATGCATCCCTATTCTATACACAGCGCTCCGTGTCCCTTTAATATATATGATTAGGGGTTACCGTTTTTTATATTTTTATACTATTCCTATTAAATTAACAGTAACTTTTGATGTATTTTATTCAGTAGAAACTTTTTTTTTGTCTATATAACATGTGCTTTGTGAAAATAAAACGGTTTTGTGTGTACATTTTAATTTAGTTAGTGGATTCCTGTCCAGTGCGGTGAGAAGCAAACGTAATGCAGTGTAGACACGCTGCGAGGCGGAGCGGAGTGAAATCAAGCCTGCAAAATGTTTGTTTCTCTTCGCTACGCTGTGCGTCGCTACACGCTCAGTGTGTCTCAACCTTTATTCCCGCATCGCTAGCTTACCGAATCAGTTTGTATACTTGTTACTGACCCTGCTTGTTCTGAGGACCCGATCTGTTGCCGACTTTGCCTGCCATTTGACTATTCTCTCTGTGTATTCCCTGCCTGTTCTGTTTGCTTCCTGTTGCTACTGGTGTGCGCCAATTCTCGCCATATACAGTAGCACAGTACAAGTGACTAAACATTGCTGACCCGGTTTTGTTATAGCTGCTGATGTAACTGAATAGATCGGGGATCTCTTCTGCATTACCAAAACCTCCACCACTACACTCTTCCACAATACCTCAGAGGGGTTACGTTGTGAAGGCACTTGCTGTCACCAAAGGTAAAATATTTGGGAGCACTGACGCCTATACCAGATTCATATCATTTTAATATTGGACTGCAGGGTCCACCACTGGACTCTTCCACAATACCACAGAGGGGTTACGGTGTGAAGGCACTTGCTACCACCAAAGGCACAATATTTGGGTGCAGTGCCACTGATGCCTATACCAGATTCATATAATTTTAATATTGGACCGCAGGGTCCACCACTGCACTCTTCCACAATACCACAGAGGGGTTACGGTGTGACGGCACTGGTGCCGACACTAAAGGCCCAATTTTAAAGCACCTATTGTTACTTTCATCCAAAGCCTGCATACGTTTCACCATAATTTAGCCCAAAAAAAATCACTAAACTTGTTCTGCGTGTCCTAAAATGGCTCCTCTTTTCATACAGACTGTCGCCCCAAGCAGTTGTTTATGAATAGATTAAAAGGAAAAACATTTACCGTCATTTGAAATGTCATTTTTTTGTTTTTAAATGTCTCTATACATCCTACAATTCCGCCACTTCACGGGCAGGTTATGGGGACCTCCTAGGCACGATATTTGAAGGAATTTTTAGTTTTTATTCTTAACCTTTATTTCTTGGAAAACTCACTGTTCCTTTAAAAACATTTTTTTTAAAAACTTTTTGTCCTCGTTTCCTGTCCCCCAGGGCACTACCCGGACCCTCATACACCTTTTATGGCAAATATCTAGCATATATGCCCTCTTGGAGGGCACTCTAAAAATCGAACTTTCGGGTCCCATTGACTTACATTGAGTTCGGTTCGTGTTCGAGTTCGATCTCGAACTTTTGAAATTGTTCGAGGTCCCCAATAAAACCAGTTCCATTGACCCTGAAACCTCCAGATCTACAGCCTTGTCTTATTTCTGGGGGATGCTAGCAGGCTTTCTATGTGTCCTGGTCCTTAAGTTTCATCTGAGGACTGTAGAAAGGCATGAGAGTCTGTCTGGGGAGTCCAGCAAGGAAACGGCATTGACAGATGTGGTCGGGGTACTGAGATCTGCTACATACCCCAAACCTTTTAGCACCTCAAGCATGGCAGCTGAGCTGCTAAAACATTTTAAACATCTGGGACTCTGTGTCTAAAACACGGATCCCAGGCTGATTCAGCAAGGAGCCCTAGCTGCGGTAGCCATTTTTGACCAGCAAATGGTGAAAATGTCTACCTGTCAAATGGGTCTACTACAGCAAAAGTACATTGTGAATATACTCAGTGGGTTTTAATGTATAATTAATGAAAATAGATTTTCCAAAATAATAATGGTTATTGACAATGGTTTATGGAAAGTTGTTTAGTAATGAAGGGGTTAAACCACACACCACAGGACTAGATATTATCTTTTCAATAAATGCTTTATATTTTCCTATTATTTCCTATACTTAACAGTTCCTTTGCTTATATCCATGTATCTCTGTTCATTTGTGTTGAATCCACTAATTCTTTTAAGAGAGCCGTCCCATAACATATTTTTGTTTCATAGTAAATATAGCTGCCATTGTAGTTGGTATAATTCATATGATTGAGAATAAAAGCATCGGAAACAGAATGTTGTTTATGAACACATTGTTCAGAGGGCAGAGACATGCTCCACGGGATAAAATAATTATTATGCATTACATTAACCTTCTTTGTCATTTGGAATTTTGGTAAACATACAGTATTATTAAAAATTCCACCCTGGAGAGATTTGCTATGGGTATATAAAGAGCTCTTTGTCAAAGAAACGTCTTAGTTTCTTAAAATGGCCTTGAGTTTCAAGCTGTACTACAGTTTTCAAGTTGCTTCATAGTTTTCCAGAAGTTCAGGTAAGAAATACATTTGATTCTATTCTATATGGGACATGTATTTCAAATCTAATATATATATATATATAAAAATCACGAGTATAGCAGTCTGTAGTGATACCTTTTTTATTGGACTAACGTTACATTTAAAGTACAAGCTTTCGAGAGGATTCCTCCCTTCGTCAGGTATAGAAGCTAACTGATCAGCATAGTAGAATTAAACATTGAGACATTCATAGGGCTCACAGTTGGGGGTGTTAGATGTTGTACATCGCCAAATGGCATGGTCAGAGGGGGGGGGGAAAGGAAACATTTAATTGTCTCAGGCAAGATGCAATCATGTCCACTTCAAAGGGAATGTGAAAGGACAGAACGAAAGAGAAAAAAACACAAAACAGTGAGTAATGTAGATTCGGGTTTTCTAGCCCACTATAATAACGTCACATAAAATTCATAATTCCTATTTTTGTGTGTCTTCCCCATACTCACTGTTTTGTGTTTTTTTCTCTTTCGTTCTGTCCTTTCACATTCCCTTTGAAGTGGACATGATTGCATCTTGCCTGAGACAATTAAATGGTTCCTTTTTTTTTTCCCCCTCTGACCATGCCATTTGGCGATGTACAACATCTAACACCCCCAACTGTGCGTCCTATGAATGTCTCAATGTTTAATTCTACTATTCTGATCAGTAAGCTTCTAGACCTGATGAAGGGAGGAATCCTCTCGAAAGCTTGTACTTTTTTATTGGACTAACGTTACATTTAAAGGTATCACTACAGACTGCTATACTCATGATTTTTTTTTATATATATATATATATATACATATACATACACAGTATTCATTTGTATTCATAAAGCACCTCCTTATCCTCTCTCTTTCTCTCTCTCTCTGTATCCATCCATCTATGAATTTCCATATGAGTTTCCATATAGTTACATACATCAATGTATATAACTGTTATCTATTGGAAACCAGAATAAAGTAATAGAAACTGTTTTAAAGAATATATTTTATTTATATATATACACATTTAAGTTATGGTGGAGGGCAAAAAGTGAGATTAAAGCCTCCATGTAGCACATAATAAAGTTTATAATTGTAGAAGACATTTACACATCCCAGCAATTCAGAGAATTGCTTTGCCCACAGAGCTCATGTGCTGCATTCCCCATATGCAGCAAGGAACTCTGGGTAGGACATGCACATGAGGTCTCCAATTCCTTACTTTTATATCCTATATATTATTTATATATATCCTAGGCGATGGAGTTGATCCCCTAAAAGCAGTCATTAGGTGTGAAGGATAGGATCTGCCAAAAGGTGAAAAACATTGACACTGTTGGCAGGCTTAAGCAATTTATGGCCATTTATTGTGAACCAAAATTTCCCTAATTTTCAACAGAGTTTAGGGTTAAAAACCCTTGTAAAAAATCTTGAATTTTTTTCAGAACTGTTGTAATCCTGAAGGGGGTATGAATTTTTGGAAGCTTCAAAGGGTTAAAATCTGGTAAAATCTTTAAATGTTTAAATGTATAAAGCTGCTGCTGTCTTGAGTGTGTTGACTGGAGTGTTCTCTCCCTGGTTTGTTGTATTTTGTTGTCTTGAGATGCACCCACACTGTGTGCTTAATAAAGGTTGAGTGCTACCCTCCCCATGTAATATGAATATAAATATATATTATTTTTTCGGCAACAAATTTTTTTTTTTTTTAAAGAGTTTTTTATTTTTTCTGTAACAGACCTTTTCATTATCATTCATATGATCTTATATGTAAATTCGAGGCATTTTCGTTCAGTAGTTTTTTTCCAAACAGCGTTTCAATTTTGAAACTTTCAATCATATTTTTTTTGTTTTCGTTTATCTTGTTCGTCAGTTTGTCAGATTTTTCTGGCGGCTGGTCTGTGCTGTGATCGGCGGCTCGGCAGTTTTTTCCGATGTGTTCGGCGTCTTTTTTGCAGCGGTTCCGGTGTGCTTGCTTTCGGCAGGATTGCGGCAGGTTTGCGACGGGTTTTCCCTGCACTGAATCCTGAATTCATCGCAGGGTGGGGAACTTTGATTCCCCGAAGTGCAGGGAACGAGAGCGCACTGAAATGTCGGCGATATTTCGGTGCTCTCTGAATAACCCCCTGTAATTATGTAGCTGGAGCATAATCTCTAAACTAACATGTATATCTTATTTGAAATTGTTTGTGCTCTTCCTTCTATACGCCTTGGTTTGATCATTATATGAAGAATGGAGATAATATTTATGTGTAATTTGTGATTCTACATAACATTTAATATGTTTGCAAAAATGGTTAGACCTTTCTAATACAAATATAATAGTGTATGTATCATTACCTTTATTGTGGAAGTATCTGCAGTTAGTAATGGATTTTACAGGTTCTCATTCAGTTTCTATTAAAACAATATGATTTTAAATAGTACCAGATAATCATATTTAGCAGATAGATAAACACATGCAATGTAGGACGCAGCACATTTAATACAGCCTGGCATACGAGGATACAACCTATTAAGGATCACTTTTGAAACAAACACAAATGTTCTTTATATTCTACGGTAACTGTATCTACTCCTTTTACAGAATTTACATAGATGACAGTCTTAGGGGTTATTCAGTAAGTGTTGGCAGGGTTTGCCGATGTTGCAAACACCAGGGATTGAACTGCAGACAAACGCCAACATTTCACAAAAGTAAAATCCAAAGAACGGAAGACGATATTGGCTGGCGTCAGACGAGCGTATTTGAAGAGTGGAAGGAACGTCCGTGAGAGTGGACATTCCTTCCACTCGACGCCTGTCTGGCCTCCTCACTGAGCGCACTTAGGGCACTATTACACTCTTCGCGCACAATTTTGCGTGTGCACAAAAACGCATTAACGCGAGGGGAAAAACCCTTCGCGCTGAATGTCGTATTACGCCGTTCATGCAAAAGATGCGTGTTAATTTAACGTCTAACGCGAGTGACCCTTCGTGAGCGCAAGTTCGTGCACGCATCCCATACTTAACATTGTGAGCGCAAATGCGTTTGTGCGCTGGTACGCGGATGGTATTACAATCGATGCGCAACTTTTGACGAACGACGTTTGCGCGCATAATTTTAACGTCTTTAAAAAGCTGGTGTTAATGGCAAATCTGAACGTCCTGGCCGAAACGAAATAAACTAGCAGGAAAAAAAAAATACTGCACAGTATAGTTACACATTCTACACATACCCAAACAATTAAATTGAGAAGTTGTGCGTGTTTTTATTATTGCTGCAGCATATATACACAGATTGATTTGGACAGGTGCAAAAACTGAACGGGAGACAATTGTAGTTCTTAATTCAGATTGCCCACGATTTCTGCACGCAACGTTAATTTGCGCTCCGTTTTGCGCGTCTTTTTTACTCGCGATATTTTTTTGACGGATGAAAAAATGCGCTCGGATCGTAATACCTGTGTTAATTTACGAGCGTTAAGGTTTAACGCTGCGCGGAAAAAAAATTGCGCTGCGCGGGCGAATTTGCGCGCAGAATGTAATAGAGCCCTTAGTGCGCTCAGCGCTGCAAGGCTCGATCCTCCTATGGAGGATCGCGCTTTGCAGCTCCGTCAACGCCCATCCTAGCACTTTGATGGAGAGGGCTGCTGAATGGACGCAGCATGGCTGCTGTTGCGCACACAATTCGTGCGCGTTCCACAGAGTGTGGCTGGCCCCGTCAGAGCGTCTCAATGCTGCGACGGACGCCAGGAGGCACGTCAGTACGGACGCACATAGTGCACTCGTCCGACGCCAGCTTCTCCTGTGGCTCTCAGGATTTTACTTTTGGGGAAAACATTGCTTAACCTTAATTCTAAAGTATCCCTAACCCTAAAAGTAACCCTAACTGCAAAACTAGTATTGTTTTCTATCCATACTTGCGTTAAAAAAATGACAGGAGTATAGTGTTACCTTACACTGAGTGCACCTGGTTTTCATCCAAAAAAGACTTTTAAAAGCAGTGAGAATTTACGTTTTTTTTTTAAAAGCTAATTTTTGTTATGCATCAATTTCAAAGTAGCGCCTGAAACTATAAACTGTTTAAAACAAACCGGCATTTCATGATTTTGTCTGGGTATTCAAACATAAAACTTCCACCTCAAATGCTTATTCAAGGACACATTTTTATTACATTGTTAGTGGATGATGTATGTCTGAATAACTCTAAATAGGCATAAAAAGCTCAGAACTCAGATTTTTGCAATTTTTCCGTAACAGGAAAACAGGAAATAAATATGTGTGTTTCATTTGTAGCTTACTGTTTTAGAAATTGGTAGCTTAGGTCTATTCTTGCACATGATTACTATGATTAAGCTGCAAGGTTGACCATAAACTGCCATGAACTACAAGTGTATTGTTTAAAGAAAATTAACTATCAATCACATAAAACGGTGCATATGTCTATACAGGATAAAAAAAAATATCCAGTTGCTTCAATCAACGATCCACATCAATGGAGTGTTATTTCTTTTGTTTTATATTAAACACAGATATACAGTAAATTCAGGCATCTTATCGGTTCATAATGGTTGTTATGCTTCTTATTAACCTTTTCTTTACATGTGATTTTCCAAAAAACACTGTCAGGAACCAGTGGTTTTGTGAAAAATTTATTGTAACTAATTGCACACTGAGAAATATTTTGGAATATCCCCATGTCTTCTTTACTGTAATAACCTATTTGGCAGACAGATGTTGCCATCTGCTGGTCAATTAGAGTTACTGCAGTTCTGGGCTCCATTCATGATCAGCCGGGGAGCTGAGACATTTCACTGCTGGTTTTTAAGAGAGTTGGTACCTCAGGCATCATGCCCAGGGTGTTAAAACCTAAGTGGCATGTTGTGGAGCAGAAATACTTATGAAATTCCTTTTCAACAAATGAATTTCACTTTTAATGATACAGCATAGCTCCAGATCGTGTTAACACGATCTCAGGGTGCTGCGTCTTCTGCTGCTGATCATGTAAACACGATCACTGTAGTGAAGGGTTAAAGAGAACATGGTTAACCATTTGGTGAAGAATCATGAAATAATCAATTCATATTGAATCTAGTATGGAAATGAAGGGTTTCATATAATTCAATACCACAATATATACAGTTGTGTTCAAAATTATTCAACCCCCACTGAAATTGAGTGTTTTTGCCAGTTTGACATTGATTTTGATCATTCAGTCATCTTGCTTACAATTAAATCAAAGAGGCACGTGTAGGTCAGACAAATATAACATAACATTTATAATGAAATAACCACAAATGTCTTTTCTGTGCTCACATCATTATCAGTTTTATTCAACCCCCAAGTGACATTCAATCTTAGTACTTAGTACAACATCCTTTTACAGTTATAACAGCTTTTAAACGTGAAGCATAGCTTGACACAAGTGTCTTGCAGCGATCTACGGGTATCTTCGCCCATTCGTCATGGGCAAAAGCCTCCAGTTCAGTCACATTCTTGGGCTTGCGCACTACAACTGCTTTCTTTAAGTCCCACCAGAGGTTCTCAATCGGATTTAAGTCAGGTGACTGCGATGGCCACTCCAAAATGTTCCAGCCTTTAATCTGCAACCATGCTCTAGTGGACTTGGAGGTATGCTTGGGATCATTGTCCTGTTGAAAGGTCCAACGTCTCCCAAGCCTCAGGTTTGTGACGGACTGCATCACATTGTCATCCAATATCTCCTGGTACTGAAGAGAATTCATGGTACCTTGCACACGCTGAAGCTTCCCTGTACCTGCAGAAGCAAAACAGCCCCAAAGCATGATTGACCCCCCGCCATGCTTCACAGTAGGCAAGGTGTTCTTTTCTTCATAGGCCTTGTTCTTCCTCCTCCAAACATAGCGTTGATCCATGGGCCCAAACAGTTCTAATTTTGTTTCATCAGTCCACAGAACACTATCCCAAAACTTCTGTGGTTTGTCCACATGACTTTTGGCATACTGCAGTCGACTCTTCTTATTCTTTGGAGACAGCAAGGGGGTGCGCCTGGGAGTTCTGGCATGGAGGCCTTCATTACGCAGTGTGCGCCGTATTGTCTGAGCTGAAACTTCAGTACCCACATCTGACAAATCTTTTCTCAGTTCCTTAGCAGTCACACGGGGACTTTTCTCCACTCTACGCTTCAGGTAGCGCACAGCAGTCGAAGTCAGCATGTTCTTTCTGCCACGACCAGGTAGCGTTTCAACAGTGCCCTTTGCCTTGAATTTGCGAATGATGCTTCCTATGGTCTCTCTTGGTATGGTTAACATCTTTGCAATCTTCTTATAGCCATTGCCCTTCCTGTGAAGAGTAATCACCTCTTCTCTTTTCTTCCTGGACCATTCTCTTGACTTCACCATGTTTGTAACCACACCAGTAAATGTCTAGAAGGAGCTGAGTATCACAGTCATTTTAAAGGTGCCTAATTGGTGCTTATTATGCTTTATTGCTGCTCCGTGACATCCACAGGTGTTTTCAATACCTGATTGAAAACACTTGAATGAACCTCTGTTCTTCAGAGTGGTAGTCTTTAAGGGGTTGAATAATTGTGTCAATGAAGAATTCACAAAAAAAACATTTACTACTGTATTACAAAACCAATTGATGTCATTTTAGTTGCATATGGTTCTTTAAAAAGTCCTTGTAGGATTTCATTCTGAATACAATTACAAATGTACACTAAATTCCCTAAAACCCTTTACAGCATTGGGGGTTGAATAATTTTGAATACAACTGTATATGTATATGTCTGTACCATATAATTTTATAGCAAAATAGAAAAAATGATTTTGCTCACAGCTTGGAATTCATGTGACAAACATTTTAACCTAATCCTAGTATCTGAAACAAATAATGATGCATGTATGTTTTTATTTAACAGGATGATATCATCAGTGTGATTCGAAGAGTGGATGAAAACTGGGGAGAAGGCAAATTGGGTGATAAAGTTGGAATATTCCCTCTTCTGTTTGTAGAGGTATGTCTCACACTAGAACACTTTTCAATAGCTACACAACAAAGACAACATAAGTATGCCACCTCGGCAAAGGAGTGTGAAGCCCTTATTTTAAGGTGTGCATGCATGATACATTTATGACTTAATAGCTGTATCTATTCCCATACTCCACGTCATGAACCAGATAACAAAAGCCCAAAAATTGTAGCTGGGGACCAAAAAGGTCAACAGTCAGTGATTCACTGAAAGGCCGCACCCTTATGCGTACACCTATGCTCCTCAGCTTTTATTCTACAAACTTAGTCATCACCCTGAATGAATTTCATAACACTTTACAAAGATTGGGGTCTGTAATTCAGTGTGTTATCGAAATTTTATCATTTTTCGGTTTGTATAAATAGTCAGTAGGTCTTACTCAATTTATTTTAAAACAAATTAGGATTTGGAAAGTATAACCCAGAACATGCACTGAACCAGTGCTGCTGATAGTGCATAGTCTGTGAAATGTTAGTAATAAGAGAGCTCAGAGCACACACAAAATGTGCAACTTCAATGTTGAAAACAGCCACGTACAGAGCGGATCATGGAGGTGTTGGTCATACCATATGGCGATGCTATCTTAAAGAAACACTCTAGGCTAAAAACGAACTGGGCTTATTAAAACCTCCTGACCACCTCAACATCCCCCCCCCCTCCAAACCTGGTTTCCCATCACACTTTTTTGACAGTGTAAAAGTGTAAAAAAAAATAACTCCCCTTATTTCCAGGTTTGTTGAGTTTATCAGCGCTCTTCCATGTTGAAGTCATTTACTGGTTCCTGTAGATTCCGCGGCTTCACTTCCTGTAGACACCATTGCTCTGCTTCCTGTAGATGCTGTTGCTCTGCTTCCTGTAGATGCTGCACTTTGCTTCCTGGAGGTGCTGTTGCTCTGTTTCCTTTGGATGCCGTTGCTCTACTTCCTGTAGATACCATGCTCTGTTTCCTGTAATTGCAGTTACTTTGCTTCCTGTAGATGCCATTGCTTTACTTCCTGTAGATGTCATTGCCCTACTTCCTGTAGATGCCGCTGCTTTACTTCCTGTAGTTGTTGCTGCTTTGCTTCCTGTAGATGCCATTGCACTTTTTCCTGTAGATGCCATTGCTCTGTTTCCTGTAGATACTGTTGCCGTGCTGTCATTTTCAAGAGTCAAATAGTCCAAACTGAATCATTAATACACACTGCAAATGTGAATTATTGATCCATAAGTATTAAAAATAATTCTACTTTACATTGATACATATACATATCATTTTTTTTCTCTGGTTGCAGTTGAATGATACAGCCAAACAACTACTTGAGTCAAACAAGTCTAAACAAAATAATCTGAACAATACCCCTTCCCCAACAAAGAAATTTCAACCGAAGATTAAAAACTCTGAAACTGCAACAATATCCCGAAGGATCCCTGAGGGACGTCGGAAAAGTCCAAGGCAATTTTCTATTACAAATGCTCTCAATACATTCAACAAGATGGTCCATTCTCCAATAGAGCGCCAAACTCCAGATATCAGCACACCTATACTAATAAGCTCCAGTAACCCTGATGTTATTGTGAAATCAGAACTATTGTCTAACTCACCAGTACAGGTAAACCATTATTCCAGTCATTTGAGATTTTGTAATTGCTCTACTATATTCCATTTTATAGTTGGCGCTATCTTTATTATCTCTGAGGAAGACCCTGGGAGGGTTATATATTACCATTTTGTTATAACACAGACTGACTTAAAAGTTCTGTGATTTCAAAAGCCTTGAGCAGAACATGATTTACTCCATTTAATCCATAAAGACGTCAAGCTTTGTTTATTCTGTATACTAATGTATAAAATTTAGGGCCATAAACTACATATTTAAAATTGTATATTTATTTTTCTGTTTTATTATTTTGGCCTGTAATTTCTTCTGTTCTTTAAATTTACACAACTTTCAGAGTCAGCAGGTTATACTCTTTAATTTGACATGGTTGCATAGCATGTTAAATTTTACTTGGAAATTGTGGTTTTCAAGGGGTGGTTCACTACTTCAGTTCAGTTCTGGTTACCCTTTCTGGGTGATAGCAATCTGATGTGCATATGGCAACATTTTCTCTGTAATGGCACCATCAAGCTAAAACTGTATGAGACCTGCAAGGGGATTTATCGAAGAGCAGGCTACTAGTGCTGTTGCCTTTCTCAGTGCCTCCGTAAACCTGGCCTTGTTCAGTACAGGTTATTCACTAACGGCCATTCTGTCACTGAAGGAACAATGGGTTTTCATTGGTGAACTTCAGGGAACTATAGCGGATCAAGTAGGGTGAAACTATGGAAACTTTAAGCAGTATCATCTTTCCTCATTCTCTGTTTTCAGTTTTTTATTTAAACTATTATGAGTGGCCTTTAAACTGAGCTAGTCTCATCATTTAACTTCCTTACATTTTGTCAACAGATTTGGGCCCTGGTCAACATACTGATAATGTATTAATGAGTCCTGTACGCCAGTGGTCCCCAACCCTGGTCCTCAGGGCCCACTAACAGGCCAGGTTTGCCAGATATCTGAAGCACAGCACAGGTGATATGATTTGCCGCTCAGTGATTGCAGGATTCAGTCTGCATTTCCCCCAAGGTGATCATTAAAACCTGGCCTGTTAGGCTGTGGTCACACAAGCATACTTGAGAGCAGAAGGGACGTCCGTGAGAGTGGACATTCCTTCTACTTTGACGTTCGTGTGGCCACCTTGCTGAGTGCTTTGTAGCCCCATCCTACATCCATCGTAGCTTTTGGACGGGGAGGCTTTCAGCACGTCCGGTGCCATCGAGCTGTCAAAAAGCTGCGATGGCGCAGGGAGACAGAGTCACGAGTACGCACTCAGTGCACCCGTGTGACCGCAGCCTTAGTGGGCCCTGTGGACCAGGGTTGGGGTATGCCACATCTTTATTTGGTTTATATTCCAATTTATTATTTCAAAATGTGTTCTTTTGTCATCACCTGGAGTGACTTTGTCTTACTTTGAACATCTCACAATAACCATTAATATCTCGACCTAGGTTAGTTGTTTAAAGTCTTGACATTTCATTTAAGTTGACAATCACTTGTGGGTTGTTTTCCGTGTAATATTTGTTTTGCTCAGGTTTAAATAGTTTGATCCATTAAAGATAAATAGATTAAGAATGTGTAATTGCTTAATATTTACTTTATTTGCTTCTGGGATTATAGACCATATAAATAAACCGATGAAGAATAGGTCACAATTTCTATTTATTTCAATCCTCTAAGAGCAGCAGAAGGATGACTTTATTAGTCATCATGTAATTATTTTGGTACCTGAGATCCCACTGTAGGAATCTGGATTGATATGGAAGTGAAAATGTTAAAAGTGGAAAATCGCTGTCTGGTGGCTCCCATTCTGCTTCTGATTTTAGCTAATAGGTGTTGCTAGAAAGCTCTGTTACGCTGCAGGACTTCTAATTTCACGCTGGTGGGTTCCAAGGCAGGGAGAACAGCTCATCGCTTCTATCTCCCCCAAACAGCTCAGGATGAAATATGACATTGCATGCTACAGACAGGCCGGTGCTTTTTAAATGAATAATGCACATACAATTATGACACAGATTAAACACTTTTATATTTCCAATTTTGTGGTAAGCAGCTACATGGAATAGTTTTGTTATTTCTGTCTCTGATTCTTGAAACTTTTTTCCCCAACGCTGGTTTTCACGGTTCACTTATAACATTCTAGAAGCTAACTTTATGAATGGTAATGATTGGAAATCAATTTCTGACCCCAATTAATAAGTTCAATACAGCGCAAGGCCCATTACAGAGCTAAAGCGATGATTCACTGAAGAACCATTAATGAATTGTCTTAATAATGGCTAAGCCATTCAAGCTACCTAATAAGGCATGCTGAGTGTGTCACAGGAAGTAACGAATTACTAGGCGCAGAAGCCACCCCCATACCAGCAACCACTCATTTCTGGGACACATGGATGCCCTGTTCTCGATAGGAAAGGAAACACATGGGAAGTGTAGTCAACCATACTTCAAGTCATTGGAGAAAGGGACAGACACACTCCTATCCCACTCAACTTCGCCATATTCCTTCTCATAACATGTAGAACCATACTCTCCCATGTCACAGAGCCAAATCCTAACTCACTCCCATCTTATGTAGCCATTCCCACACAGTCTCATACCACACAGCCATACACACTTTCTTCCCACGGCCATGATACAACTACAAACACATCAATACCATGAAGACAATACCACACACACTGCCATCCCACGCAGTCACTCATACTCCATTCCACAGAGACAACCCCACACTCTAATCTCATGCAGCTACATACACTCCCATCCCACTCAGCTCCCGCATATTCATTCCCATAACATACAGAAATATACTCTCCCATGACACAGGACAACCAAAAACACACTACCATCCCACTCAGCTCCCCTATATTAATTCTCAAAATATACAGCAACATACTATCCCTTGTCATAATGTCATCCCCTAACTCATTCCCATCCCATGTAGCCATTCCCACACAATCTTATACCACAATGCCATTCACACTTGCTTCCCACATAGACAAGCTCACGCTTTCTCCCATGATACAGCTACACACATTTCCATGCCACAAAGACAATACCGCACAAACTGCCAACCCATAGTTGCTCATACTTCCATGTCACATGGACAACCCCAAACTCTTATCCCATGCAGCTACTGTGCACTACCATGTCACAAAATCCTAGCAGCGGCACAAACACCATTTAGAACACACTGATACACCGTGATGAAGGAAATAATTTAGATTTTAAACAATTGCTAATTGTTACCACTTACTAGCCAGTTATGGCAATGAGAAGGACTAGTGTGATGAGTCCAACTAAATGCACATATTTTATATTATGGGGATGCTACATGATTATCAGGGCTATTCAGAGAGAGGTGAAAATCAGAAGAATAGGCAGGAGAAGAGAACAATCTAGACCAAATAGCCAATTTGGAAAGTGAGATAAATGGGAGAATTTTTTCTGGTTTGGCTATTTTGACCTAGAACTTTCACTTCTCCAGTCATTCTCCTGGTTTTCACCTTTCTCTGAATAACCCTGTATGTCTTGGTTAGCGTACTGAGGTTCGTTGGCTTGCCTGGCCTGTTTTTTTATATGACTAAAGGGGCAGACTGCCGGACTCAGCGCCTGCGCCGCAATTTGTTGGGGAAACCAGGATGCAAAGGGGAAATTAGCGAACGCTAATTTTTCCCCTTTGCGCCCGGTTTTAGCGACGGCAACATGATAGTGCCCCAGGTGATTCAGAACTACATCACGCAACCATGATACTCAGCCGCTCATTATTACATCAATAGTGCCGTGTGGGAAATATAGATCCAAAACATCTGGAGGGCCAAGGATGAACACTCTGTAGTAAAGTATCATCGCATCCTATAGCACCGTACAATGTAGTTAATCATTTAAAAAAATTATGGTAAAAATTATTTATATTTTAATGAATGATGATATACAATAAAATCGTAAACCCTTCTGCAAAAGGCCTTCAAGCAGGGGTTAAAATAAGTCAACTTCTTCTTGTGTTGCTCATTTGTATTGAAGAGAACACTAACATAACATCAATGTATACGGATAGTGACATTATTGGCTGCCTGGAATAAATGCTTCCTGCAAGAACAGTAATGGGTTTTAACATTGATCACGCTTCAAGAGGGTTAGCTAGTTTTGACAGGTATGGCAGTGGGTTGGAACACATATCAGCCGCAGACAGAGGGAATTGTAGGACTTGGCTACATTATCCCACGCTGATTATAAGACGCATCATCATGCAGTAGGATGGTAGATTGCTCAGTTTGATTGTTGCCTAGTTTGAATAAATAAGCAGCTGGTGATTACGAGAACAGGTGAGCGATGCTTTAAAAGGTAGTATTAAAACAATATAATACCAGCATCTATTATTATTACAGTCACCGCTGCACTTCCATCTAGCAGTAATATGCATGCTCATTGTTTTATAGCATCACATGTGAGGATTTGAACATATTCTTCTTGCTAGTCATCATCATAAAGGATGAGTTATGGTAATTTGAATCACTACCTGATCGATATTTTGCGAAAACAAAGTGGCAGCAATGCGGCATCATTACACGCAACACTGAGATAATGTAAAGAAGACAATTAGTCACATCCATTAGAGGTGGATCTTATCGACATCCTTCAAATGCATTTTCTAAGCAGATTGTTATTAACACATCCTGCTTTTGTGTATCAATATCTATCTTTTACCTTCAGACATTTTCCAGGATTGTAAAATTGCTGCTGTCTTTTTTCATTTTTGTGAATACAGTGCTGGTATTGGTAAAATCATACCTAGATGTGAATGTCTCAGTTGACTGGAAATCCTAAATAAACTGGATAATCAAGGTTCTTTTACTCATATTTTTTGGATCAAACTTTTGTTGTATATTCCGCAAATATAATTTGGAAGATTGATTGTCTGTCACAGTGTTCATGGAGCTGTCAGAATGGTGCAGCACTATGATTTCAGGCACCCATCACCCCATCACTATTAGGACGTAGGGTATGTCACACGGAGTTATCGCAAGTTAAACTATCAGGGTTAGTCAGAGAGCACTGAAATGTTGCCGACATTTTGGTGCTCTCCCGTTCTCGTTCCCCACACTTCGGCTAGTCCGATTCGCTGACCCTGCAGTGAATTCATTATACACTGCAGGATCCCTGAAGTGCAGGGAACAAGCCACCGTACGCATCCGAAATACCGCTGCAAACCTGCCAAATTAAGTGGAAAAACCGCTGCAGAACCAACAAGATGATCATAAAAACACCGAAAACCCATCGAATGCATCCAACGATCTGCTGCAAAACCACCGAATCGATCCAAAAAAAAGCCGATGACACGCCGAACAGAACGCCAACCACCCGCTGGGAAAAAGCAGACAGCCGACAAACGGGTATAAAAAAAAGGAACTACTTTTTAAAAGGTGTTTGCACGAAAACTACTGCACGAGAATGCCTGGGAATAATACATAAGGTGCTATGAATAATAATGAAAAGGTCTGTTACAAAGCAAAAAAAAAAATTGTAAAAAAAATATTTTGCCGAAATAAATTTTAAAAAATGAATAAAGAGAAGTTGCAAGTGAAAAGAATAAACGGTTGAATAAATATTTAATAAAAACAGTGAATATTTTTTACATCGAAACCTATTGAATTCGCCTGATTAAACCTGTCAAATTAAACCACAGAAAATCAGGGCATTTCACTGACATTTCGGTGCTGTTCAGTGTTCTCTGAATAGATTAACCATTGCTTCCCTATGGGGAGTTCACTGCTGTCGAAGGTCACCATATTTTGCTGGCAATTCGCCAATATTTGGCGAACTGCCAGCTTTTTGAATAGCCAAATGGCCAACAAATTGCACCGTACAGGAATATTCACTGTTCGGTGCAATTTCGGCGCCAATTCGGCTCTCTTTGTATAACCCTGTATGTTGCAAAAGTATGATCTGTGTTGGGAAAGGGTTAGTTGTAAAAATGTTTTATAGCTTCCATTGTATTGCACATCCACCCCCTATCCCCAGAAGACATGTTTATTTCTGTTGTATGAATTTATAATGCGATCATGAAAACTTATGTTGTATTTGTGTCTTGTCTTAGGTAAACAGTACCATACATTATTTTACAGCAACAGGATCACCTTTGGTTGCCATTCCAAACTCACAGCAAAATATTTTGACTAACATGTAAGTATACAACATTCCCTCCTGCTTTATAAACAAACAAACAATTCATAGCACGAATAAAAAGAAATAAGAGTAAGATTTGTCTTAAACATGGAGTGCTTCAAAATAAAAAAATTGATAATTATGTCAAAACAACATTTTTAAGGGATTATATTCAATGATGCATAGAAAAAATTATATATATATATATATACAGTATATATGTGTGTAAACATACAACAAGCCATGCTCTCGGCTTAAATATAGCTTTAGAGTTTTTTCTAAATACCTAATTCAAGCGAGCAATGAGGTTTAGTTACAAAATATGATCATACATTGTCAATGTACATCATTTCAGTGAGGGTTACCTACAGTCAAATTGCCACCTTGTGGTCACTGATAGTATTGCCTGATCAAAAATGCCTACGATTTATAAAAAAAAAAGTGGTGCAAAAGATAGACGCCTCATTTAGGGCTCTATCATCTCCTTCAAGCTAACACTAGCGTCTACGTTAGCGCTAACTTAAAGGAGGTCATAGCGCTGCAGACATAACGCCTTTGAATCATTATGGATTAAAAAACCCGTTAGCGTTCGTTAATTAGCGATTTGTAGAGTTTACTGTACTTTGTGCTCCCTATACCGACCATGGGGAGCGCAAAGTGCAAGCACAGATTAACTAGCGTTAGAATCACTTGGTCCTAACGTTAGTTACAAAGAGCTGGCGCTAACTGAAAACGTTACTACCAGCTCAGAGGTGTAAGTAACAGATTGCTCTGCTACAGAATCCATTACCTGCAGCTCAACCCCCCCAAAAAGCAAATACCTCTTATCCTGCGGCGAGAACGGCAGCTCGATCTACTGCTTCTGGACGCTGGGAGCAGAGGGAGACTGGGGAAAGAAGGTTCCCTGTCTCCCTACGCAATCACTCCTAGGACCAGCAGGATCTCGTGAGAGGCAAGATCCTGCCTGTCATGTGACCCAACAGCACAATCCTCCATGGAGTCCTATGGACGCCACGGAGGGGATGCTAGGGACGGTGCGGTAGCGCTACCTCAACATCCGTGAGCTTAGTGATCGCTAAGCGACAGGCTGCCGGACTCAGCGCCTGCCTCGCGATCTGCTGGGGAAACCAGGACGCTAGGTTAGCGAATGCTAAGTTTTCTCCTTAGCGTCCTGGTTTTAGCTCAGAGCTGATATTGCCCTTAGTATTTTCATTGCAACTTACCATCAAAATCGCTTCATTTTTTTGAGTGGAAAGCAGCACTCGTTTTAGTTTTAAGTATAGGGTTATTATTTGTGCTTGTTTTAGGGTTAATTTTAGGGTTAACCCCTAATCTTTACCAACAGATCCTACATTTTTTTACACAATCTTCACTACAATTCTTTTATGCTTGCTTCATTTTTAGGCAATAAATTCTGTTCATTCTTTTGACTCTTATGTTTGTTTCATCCCTAACCCTAAAATTAACTGTAACCCTAAGGCTGGCGTCAGACGAGGGCGCGATGTGCGCCCGTACTGACGTGCTTACCGGCGTTCGTCGCAGTGTTGTGACGCTGTAACGGGGCCGGTCACATGCTTGTGCACGTTTGTGTGCTCTTACGAAATGCACGCGCATCAAGCATCCGTTATCCAAGCCTCCCCGCCGAAGCGCTAGGACGCGCGTTGATGGGGCTGCAAAGCACAATCCTCCATAGGAGGTGGCCAGACGGGCGTCGGGTGGAAGGAACGTTCACTCTCACGGACGTTCCTTCCGCTCTCCAAAGACGCTCGTCTGACACTAGCCTTAACCTTACATAATTGTTGTGTTTTGCGCTGTACTCGTGGCAGTTTTTAGTTTTTATGATGTTAAGTTGTTCCAAAACTAAAACCAAAGCAAGTGCGTAATTTTTTGAACTTAATAACGACTTTTTTTAAAGCGTGTATTTTCACATTACAGGGCACGTGAGTGATCCATGAATCTTTAAAGCAAATATCTCTCATTTTTTAATTACATAGGTCAGTGAAAAAAATGTTGATCTATAAAAAGGGAGAAATGCCCCGTCAAAGTGGCAAAACTTGTTTTACCCTTGACATTGACCACAGCATCCTTATAATAAATGCATTTTCAAGTTAAGTGTAGCAGTTACCTAGAATGTAACACACATGTCTGTAGATAGCCATTCTACTAATTTTTTATATTTAACTTTTACTGCACATAAGATATGTTTTTCCTAATGTCATTTGGTTTTAGAGGTCAGAATTATTTGAGATTTGCGAGTGAATAATATAACAGGGAAAAAGAAGAAGGGGGGGAAGGGCCTATCCAGTTTTACTGGTCCATGATGTGCTTTTCAGATAGAAATATATAAACATAGAAAATGTTGGCAGATAAGAACCTTTCGGCCCATCTAGTCTGCCCAATTACATGGATACTTTACCTGGATTTATCTTTTGTTTAGGATAGCCTTATGCCTATCCCATGCTTGCTTAAATTCAATTACTGTTTTGGCCTCTACCACTTCAACTGGAAGACTGTTCCATGTATCCACCACCCTCTCAGTAAAATAATGCTTCCTGATGTTACTTTTAAACCTTTGCCCCTCTAATCTAAGACTATGTCCTCTTGTTTTGCTACTTTGTTTCCTTTTAAATATACTCCCTCTACTTTGTGGATTCCCTTTACGTATTTAAATGTTTCTATCATATCTCCTCTGTCTCGTCTTTTTTCCAAGCTGTACATGTTAAGATCATTAAGTCTTTCCTGGTAACTTTTCTCCTTCAAGCCGTACACCATTTTAGTAGCCCTTCTCTGAACTCTCTCTAAGATGTCTATATCCTTCTGGAGATACGGTCTCCAGTACTGCACACAGTACTCCAAGTGAGGTCTCACCAGTGCTCTGTACAGTGGCATGAGCACTTCCCTTTTCCTACTGTTAATACCTAATAGATCTTTAATTTGTTGCATTTTTTTTCAGGTATGTAGTCCTACACCCGCACACAGCTCAATCGCCAGAGCAACTGAACCTCCAGAAAGGAGAAGGGATCCGCATTCTGGGAAAATTTCAGGAGGGGTGGCTTCGAGGAGTTTCATTGATGACAGGAAAAACCGGCATATTCCCAACCCATTGCGTTATCCCAGTTTACAGGTTGAGCATTTTTCTCAGTATTTTATAAGTTTTACACATGATTAACTATGTCATAAGTAATTGTGAACAAATGGAAAAAGTGGGATTTTCACATAATTGGAAAAAATTCAATGACATTTGTAGCGCATAGCTTTTCCAAGTCAAGTGGTAAATTATCACGTGAGGAACATCCAAAAAGTGTAGATAATGACCTTAAAGGAAGATAAATCAGACCACTTCATTCAGCCACACACCCTCTTCGCACACGTTTAGTGGTACTAAAGTGAGAATAACTACCAATTTAGAAATCGCTAGTTATTTTTCATGCTTGTACAAAAGTAAAAAAGTATAGGATAATTTACAACAGAAAGAAGAAAGAAAACAGAAATAAACTTTGGCTCCTCCAGGGAAGGACTGGGGTCAAAAACTGATCTATTGGGGTGTGGCTGAGGGCTGGAGAGAGTGGAGCCCAAATGACATGCCATATCCACAAATTATGCATGTGGTCGGTCATGGTTGGGTTATGGAAGGCAATGTAGATCATTGGTAGGGTTTGGACTGTTTGGGAATTGAGCAGCACCCAGTCCATCATGACCCACAGAACATTTACAACCTTAGGAGCCTGATGGCCAGGCCGTGCCTCAACCCCCTCGAAAAAATCAGAAATTTATCACAAATGAAGGTGGGCAGTGATCCATGATGTCTCCATGAACACATGGAAAACAGCTATCATCTGTCATCAGCTACATTTGCCTTGGTTAACATGACTATGACTCAGAGTTCAATGAAAATTGTAATGTTCATGGGAGATAGTGAGGAGAAAACCAGGAGCCCTGTTCTTTCTGAGCTTGTAATAGAGAGCTGTAAATGGCAAAACGCAATGGAAGCTGTTAACCTGTTCTATGCAAGACTCTATATAAGGAGTACTGCTTCTAATATTTGGACGCCTTAGGTCATATGAAGTATGCACATGATAAATGGAAAAGAAAAATAAGAAACAAATTGGTGCAGATTTCCCAGATTTTGAGGATTTTTATTTATATAAAGATCCCACTCACATTGAAAAGAGCCCTTTTTGTTGTTACACTGCCCACTGCTTAGTATCTTGTTTGATCACCTGGTTTGAGCAATCCCTCTTCAGTGCCACTCAAAATATTTTTGTGAGCATGTAAGAGAAAGAGCTTTCATAAGGCGAAAGTCTGGATCTAACATAAAGACACATATTATAATGGACTCTACTCACATAATATGGAGCAGAATGGTGTTAGGCTCTAATCTTTAAGTGTATCGCTTATTTATCAGGATACCAATTAATCAACAACTTAAAGAAAAAAGGGCTCTAATCAATCACTTGTATGCAATCATCATATAGTGGACCGTTATTTTGGGTTATAAATAAAAGCTTAAAAAAACCTACAAAATACTTACACTTGAAGAATACATGCTTCTAGCTGGTAAACCCATACACAACTATTTCCAACTATGCAGATCTACAAAAATAATTATAGGAATGTATCTGTGTGTGGTGGCAACAATTATATGGCATTTATCTTTAGATTGCAAGCTCATCTGAACAGGGCCATCAACACCTCTGTTTTTTTTTTTCCGGTTTGTAGTTTCAGTTTTATTCCCCATTCTCTACTGAAAAGCACTGACGTGCTATGTATAAACAATAATAATCTCTTTTCTTTATTTGCATACTTATCTTGTATTGCTTATGCTGGCTTATTGTAGTACAATTACATATGCCGCTGCTGTTTTTATGGTTTTGTATGGTGACACATTTCACAAAAAGCTTTTTTGTTACAAAATACAAATGTTCTGCTCAATTTCAGCCATGTATTTTAAACTCACAGAATGTATCCCACTCTCCCCGTGCTTTTGTTTTTTGAATAGCTGTGCACAATAAATTCTTATTGGCTACTATGATGGAGAACATTAAACTTAAAAATAGAAGAAATCACAATTTATGTTATTTTAGCACATTTTCAAGTTATAATTCCTTTTTTTTTCTTCAAAATTCCTTCTCTCCACCCATCACAATAAATAAAAAAAATAGATTAGGTATATAGATAGATAGATAGATAGATAGATGTAATCCTGGGCACAATGTTCCTGCTGAACAGGCATATCTTGATGGCGAACTCTTTTTCTGCAGAAATGTCCCTGCTAATGAAATGAATTGGTACGCTGAGCGCTTTGGCAGAGCGTAGCTGTATTATTAAGCCGTAAATCAGACTCTCCAGGCAGCCGCAAACAACATGAGGCAGAGAAGTTGAAATTGTACCGTATGGCATAGTTTAGGTTGAGTTATGAGAAAGTAGACTATAGCTGTGGGAAAGAGAGACCTGTTTGTGAATCTTTACCAATAACACACACAGGTTTCTCCACAGTTAATTAAAATACATAAATATACTATTTAATTCCGTTGCGGTCGTGACTTTGTGTCCCAAAGAGTAACTATAAATCTAAAGTGTAACTTGCAAATGAGCACACTCCAGTGTAAAATTACATATATAAATGGGAATATTTCTCTCTCATTTCAAGTAAATTGGCCCCAGTCGTGAAAAGAAAGGGCTAGCACAAGCCTCCACAGATGAGGGAGCCCTGAAGAGTCATAGTCTCATGCACTTTCACTATAATAGCTAATTTTCTACTCCGGTGTAGCAAATATTATACCAGTAACACATAAAATAGATTTGTTATCCTCTTAAACCCCTTGAAAGCCAGCTTTAGGCAAACCCCTTTATATACAAAAATGAGAGCCCAGGAAAATCCTCCATGTTAGCGTTACACACCAACTAGATTATCCTTCATATGTATCTTAATCTACTTTACCCAATCTACAGGCGTTATGTGTGTGTAGATACACCTAACCACGGGAAGTCAGAGAGATAATTTAACTGTCATGGGGGCACCCGGCATGAGGTGGGGCCCATATACAGGGTTAAAAGCCCAAAAAGCAGAAGACACCACTGGCTAAATACAAACAACCAGTAGAGAGGCAGGCAGGAGGTGAGGACACCACAAGGCTGGCTGGAGACTCCTGCACAGAGCAACCAAAGAAAAGAAATCCTTAACTCTGACAGGCCGTCCTTGAAATGGCCGGATCTAACCTAGGAATTAGACATGTGCACAGCACAAAATTTCGTTTTGAACTAATGGATTAGTCCTAAAATGCAATTTATTTAGTTGCTAAAGAAATTCGTTTTCAATTCTTTAGTATGAAAAAGCTAATTTCGTTCATCCGAAAACCAGTAGATACAATTACTATTGTAGTGGTGGCTCCTCAGAGGGCTGAGATCGCTGCTTGTTCAGTATCTCTCACTCTCAGCACAATGTGGGCCATATTACATAGTTGGTGCTAACTTAACCAGAGTTGTTGTAACCTTCCCAGAGCCATTATAGCCTATGGAGGTTTTCAGTTTACAACAGCTCTGGTTAAGTTAGCACCAACATTGTAATACTGCCCCGTGTCAGGCAAAGCTGTTACAGTAACTGACTGCTGCTCATCACAGCGCTCAGAGTTTCTGTAAAACTAGTAAATAATATTTTTATATATAAGAGGTTAGAACAATATTATTTCCTTGTTTTACTGAAACTCTGAGCGCTGTTACAGTCAGTTACTGTAACAACTGAGCCTGATACATTGTACTGAGAGATAATGTAACAAGCAGCCGATCTCAGCGCTCACAGCCACTGGATTTAAAGGGCTAAAAAAAAAGGCTCCTCTCTGTATAATGTTTAGAACATCGTCCTGCATTAATTAATACCCCTCTTTGTATAATGTAGATAACATCCTCCTGCATTAATGTCCCTCTCTGTATAGAACATTCTCCTCAATTTATACCTTTCTCTGTATAATGTATATAACATCCTCCTGCATTAATACCCCTCTCTGTATAATGTATAGAACATACTCCTGCATTAATTAATGCCACTCTCTGTATAGAACATCCTACTGCATTGGCATGTGGAGGGTGCAGAACTTCGGATGTTGCGATGTTGCGATCTTCATTGCTGGTCTCCTTCACTCATCAATGTAATATCACAAAAAGGACTGAAACTAAAATGTAGTGCATTTTATTTTAGTTTCTTTCGTTTTTTGTACTGAGCAGTTTCGTTTCTCTTGAGTCATACTAAAACTAAATTATCCCAAAATTCGGACTAAATCGTTTTAGTACTAAAACGAATGCACATGTCTACTAGGAATAGGTTAACATGTGGCAGAGCAGGGTCTCAGGCAAAACAGAGTCAATAATAGCCAGGATAGGTACACAGAGAACTCTGTATGCAGAAACAAAAGGGCTAAAGAGAAACGTAGTCAAAAAGGAATAGCCAAGGTCAGTACACGGGTTCTATAAAGTATAACAAGGGTTAAGGCACAGAGAATAGTCAGGAGAGCTAGCAGAGGTCTGTACACGGAATATTAGAACAACGCTTCTACGTGGAGGTGAATATTAACTTATTTTATACAAAGTATAGGAGACGTTAATTTACAGAAACCTCGAGAGGAACTGCACCACTCAAGCAGCAAGCCTAGTTTTCAGCAAGTTTTCGGCAAGAGTGAAACAGCAATTCCCATCAATAAGATAACTACAGAAGTCGTTATGTGGATTAGAGCCTGTACTCGGCTCATGCTAGGGTGAACGTACTTAAAAATGTATGATTATTTTTCTGCATTATGATATTCAGCATTTGTGGCACATTTACTACAATCTATTTTCATATTTTAATATTGAAAGACAGATATAGATAGATAGTATTATATTGTTGTTCTGTATTAAACACGGAGAGACTATCAAGCATTTTGTGAACTGAAATTACTTTTCCTTTATTTTCAGAAAATCTTCAATTACCCAAGATATGAGGCCCCAGTATTACCCCCCAAACCGAAACTCAAGCAGTGCCTCTGTTTCCTCACAAGGCAGTATGTCAGAGAGTGGGCACAACAAGACGCTCAGGTCTTTCCATGTGCCATCTTCTATGACAGATACGCTGAAAAAATTCCCAGCTACGTCGTCAGGCATGATATCAGTGTCCCAGCGACAAAGAAGCAGTATTAAAAATGGTATGTCTTTCAAAATTCTAAATTTGGACATCTTATGTGATTGCTGTTATTGTACCACAAGTGCTTTACTGTGTGTGTGCCAGAGCACCCAACTTGGTTGAGATCCAGGAAGACCATATGACTAGCAAAATTATGACGCAGATGGATAACTTGGTTCAACAATGCGCTTAGATCCCTTTTTATTTAACCCCCTTACGGAGCTAGTTAATATATTTTTTCCCTCGTTTAATATTTATTAGGGTTTTTCAAAAA
Organism: Leptobrachium leishanense; assembly: GCA_009667805.1. Classification (NCBI taxonomy): domain Eukaryota; kingdom Metazoa; phylum Chordata; class Amphibia; order Anura; family Megophryidae; genus Leptobrachium; species Leptobrachium leishanense. Next base: position 304,996,200 of record CM019065.1, read on the forward strand.
TGTAACGTAATTCTCAACATTGCTGAGCTTGTCAGTATAACCTACTGCCTACAGTGTCTGAATTCTCTTATCACTATTATAGCACCCTTGGTTTGTATATAAATTCTCCTACACAGATTACTCTAGATTGTCTTTTTATTGTCACATTTCTATAATTAAAGCCGTACTCATCAGTACCAGCATCTTGAACCATTGTTACTCAAGGTTTTAGGCTTGCAAATCCATCTTTCAACCATTTCAATAGGTCTTAACTCTACTGTAATCAACAAATGGATAGCAATAGGGAGGAGGAATGTGCTCCTAATGGTACTTTGACCAAAATACCTCATGAAACTCAGAGCATGCCCATGCTCCAGAATAGATAGAACAAAGCAGAAGGTCCAGGATGTGGCGCTGGCTGTGGGAATTTCTGGAGTACATTTCGGGTATGCCTGATACGTAGGACTATGAAGCCCTTTACCCAGGTCTGGTACCAGTCCTTGAAGTGGCTGGACTTATCAATGGTGGATAAAGTGGTAGGCCTAGTTGGTAGGGATAGTAGATAAGGAAGGGAAACATTAGTTTTTGGGTAGATGGCAGTCAACGACAGAAAAGTACTAGGAAAAGTAGCAATAAGAGCGAAGGTACGGAACCAAGCGACAAGCATGGCAAAGGGAGAAGACACTGCCAAAGAGAGTAAGATAATCCAATGAACAAGCCAGGTCAAGGGGTATAGAGGTACAGAAGTCATACAGCCAAATCCTGGTCAGAACACAATAAGACAATCAGTAGACCAAAATAACACTTAAGGGACAGAAATCAACTGAAACCACGAATGGACAATGAAAAAAAGGGATTAAGGAGTCTAAATATTGCACCCTTGTAGCTGATTGGTCGGCGTAATCACAGGGCGCCTGGAGGTGCAGTGATGTACTCGATGATGTCAGATGCCATAACATCACATGCACGATGGGCCGGCGACAGCATAAAAGGCGATTGCGGCCAGCGGCTCTCTCGCACATGTCGAGGGGCCGGCCAGGGCAAGCAAACCAGCTCCGGAGCCGGTGAAGAGGAGCGCCAGGGTCTGCCAGCACCCGGATCGTCTGGTAGAGGTCTGACACAGGCACTCGACATAGACTACACTTAGACTACACATAGACTATACATAGACTCCACATAGACTTCAGATAGTGTAGGTGTATTGGGTAGTCAGCTAGCTTCCTAATAAACCTATGCTATCTGAAGCCTATGTGGAGAGCCTGGAGCTTCTTTTTTGTTGTATGTACAGATATCAACAAGGCTGAGTATGTTAAACTAATGAAGCAGGTTTGTAACATTTATTTTATGACAGTGTTTAAAATCCCTATCTCGTTAAGCTGTATTTTATATGCATAAGCCAAACTACTATGTTCTGCAGTGTGCCAGAAAAATAAACTCTTCAGTTGTGACTCAATCGACATTGCAGATCCGTCCAAAGTTTTGGATGAGAATAACGTCCAGAGTCTGGTTAGTGATGCCGCATTCCTGCCCAGTGGTCTTCACAAGCATCATGTGTATTACCATCATAGCAGTAGATTTTTTTTAAGTAGAGTGGAGAACTGTCTAGAATGTCAAACCGATTTGTCTAAAATTGTCAGGAATGTCAAAATGCTTTATGAAAATGTTAAGTAGAAAACCATGATACTTCCTTGTCAATGTTCTTCTATAAGTATAAAACTACATTAAATTGTATGTTTTTAAGGTTCAACTCTCCAGAAGAACCCACAGGGTAACCCTCTTGCAGTGGCTATAACCTCCAGCAACAGACCTTCATCAACCATTGTGCAACCACAACTAGTTTTTATCAATGGGTCACATTCTGGTGCACCACCTAGTCCGGAATCCTGGTCAAGGCAAAGTTACCACAGTGATACACTGTCTTTTGCCAACAAAGGAGTCGATCGCAGGAGGTATTCTGCTGCAAGTTTGGTGTTTTTCGAAGCCAGGGATGCTTCGAGCAAAAGTGACACAACAGCAAAATCTCTCACCTCTGCCCCACCATCTATACTAGTGAAACCCGACACACCCAAGGGAGGCTCCGAAAAGGTATTCGTAGGATTCTTTTCATCCTACTCATTCTGTAACTATCAGCTGACTTTAATTCAAAGATGTGTTTATTAATGGTTGTACCTGACATACACCTGTCAGGGCATGAGTGATTATGGTGCAAAAATCAGTAGACAGAGGGCTGTTTTAATTACCATTCCTGCATTAATATGGGGCTATTAACTAAATAAACAATAGAATTTGATGAGGATGTACTTAATAAATGAAAATTGTAGATTACAACAGATAAATAGGAAATAATTACCTTTCTAGTTTTACAGACCGCTTTATACGTCATTCCATTTTCTCCAGCCTCTGTAATATTTCTAACTTCTCTAACACATCTCTCCCCCTTTCCGATCACCACCTCCTTTCCTGGAACCTCCTCCTGCTGCCAATCCAGCCTCCTCCTTCTACCCCCACTCCTCTTCTACCTCAAAGGTACCTTGGTGCCCTGAATTCTATGCTACTCTCCACCACTATCCATCCTCTTCTCTGCCACTCTCAACATCCAACTGTTCTGACAAAGCCAGCGATGTCTACGACACTGCCCTCTCCACATCATTTGACAACCTTGCTCCTACCACTCTCCGTCCTTCACACAGGCCTAACCGCCAACTGTGACACTCTATATACACCCGATATCTTCTGCAGTGTTCCAGGGCGGCTGAACATGGTTGGAGCAAGTCTCGCACTTCTGCTGACTTCCTGCATTACAAATTCATGCTCTGCTCCAACAGTCTTGCTCTATCTCTCGCTAAACAAACTTATTTCTCATTCCTTATCTCATCCTTTTCTCATGATTCCAGACGTCTTTTTCAAACTCATCAATCTGCTAATGCGTCTTGCTTCCACTCAACTTTCCACGGACCTCACTGCTGTCAGCTTTGCTGACTAGTTAACCGATAAGTTTACTAAACTATCCGGGTTATTCAAAGAGAGTTGATCTGGCCCCAAAGTGTAACCGAACACTGAAATTCAGTGTACGATGCCATTTCGGGGCCATTTGGCTATTCAGAGAGCAGGCAATTTGCCAAATTCTGTGGGTTTCGGTGAGTGTTCGACGGGTTTGCGGTGAGTGTTCGGTGTGTTTGCGGCGAGTTTTCCCTGCACTACGGGGGCCCTGCGGTGCTTGCTGAATACACTGCAGGGTCGGCGAGCTGGGAGCGCCAGATCGCCCCAAAAGTGCAGGGAACGAAACGTCACCGAACGTGCAGTGACTTTTCTAATCTCTTTGAATAACCCTGTTAGACTGGAAATCTCTTCACTGCCCTCAACCATTAATCATTCTACCTCATTCACTCCTTTACTCTTTCCCTCCTCTTTTACTATCAAGGCTATTCAGAAAGAGGTGAAAACCTTGAGAATGACTGGAGAATTGAAAATTCTAGGTCAAAATAGTCAAACCAGAAAAAAATTCTCCCATTTATCTCACTTTCCAAATTGGCTATTTGGTCTAGATTGTTCATTCTCCTGTCAATTCTCAAGTTTGTCACCTCTTTCTGAATAGCCCTGCTAGTGTTCCTTTTCTCCGGTCTCAGATACCAAGGTCTCAGTGGGTGTAAAATAATCCAATGATCTCGACTCATGGGTCACAGAATTCACAAAAGCTTTATAAGTCTACTCTGCAACACCATCTAGCATGTTGCACAAGTTTTAATTCAAACAGCATCCCACAAGGGGGATCTTTCAACATTTTAACCCTGTGAAAGGAGATCTCATATGAAAAACATATGGGACCCTTTTCCGATACAGCCATTAAATTAACGATTGGGGTCATTATTCATAACGGATGTACTGATTAACCTAATGGATGCAGCCACCATTTTCCTATTCAAGGTGCTTGCTAGTAGCTAATCTTTAGCAATAGCTTACTGTACATTAACAGTTCCTATACTTTGTAAAGGAATTGTTAGCAACCAGACAGTGCGAGAATAGTGAGCTCTTCGCTGGTAGCTTGCCATTCTATGCTCAAGTCAGTATTCAGGAATGATTACTGACTCAAAAGTGCTGGGGTTAAGTGCTTATGTTTTTTAAGGAGGCGTCGTGATCTGCCTCTTCCTTTCATAATATGCAGAAGAATACTGAGAACAAATCATTCCCAGTGTCCTTCCACAGCTCTGGGACAATCCCATTTATGCAAGCACATGTGGAGCTCTCACAGTGTCGCTCTTCTCTTCATGGTGTCCAGAAAACAAACACCACACTTGGCTTTGAATCACCATTGCAGGTGATTAAACAAAAACTACAAACCAAATCCTAGCTCAATTAAAGCACTTAAACATACAACGATCCTGACTATCCAGGTAACATAATCTAATAAACAAAAGAAAACCACAGCATTTACTAGACATATTACTGCTCCATGCCCTGCTCTCAGCAGTCTGATTAAACACTTCTGTCCAGGAGTCAGTAGCCTGGCACTTTATCTGTTGCTTAACCACTTCTATGCGGAGGACGCACTCAGCGCATCCTCCGCATGGCTGCTGGTGTGCTGAGGACGCGCTGAGCGCGTCCTCACTTTGGGGTCAGCGTTCGGCCGGGTTCCGGCCGATCGCTGGCCCCCCCGGTGCGGGCTGACATCCTCGATCCGGAACCGCCGCCGATGAAATTAGGTGTCATCGCGGCAGCGCGATGACACCTAATTCAGGCGCCCCCCCCCCGCATGTGCGGAGGAGGCGCCTGAAAGGGAGGGGGGAAGGTCCTTCGGACCTCACTCCCTCCCGATCGGCGGCATTGCGGGGGTTAACCCAGGCACCATTTGGAAGGGCAAAGCCTGCCCTTCCAAATGTTACCTGGCATTAACCCCTGGGGAGCCGGATCACGAATCGGCGCTGAAAAGTGCCGGTTCGTGATCCTTTCCGGGAGCTGGACGACATCTTGGATGTCGGCCAAGCCTCCGGGAACTCCCCCTGAGGACTGGCGTCATCGTGCATAGCACGATGACGCCAGTCCTAGAGTTAACCCCTAACTGCCACCAACGGTGGAGATAGGGAGTTCCAATGAACTCCCTATCTCCCGATCCGTGGCAGCTAGGGGTTAACGTTTGGTATTGTTGGATCGGCCAGAGCATGGCCGTTCCAACGATACCAAACTCGAAAGTGAAAAAAGTTTGTAAAAAAATAAAAATAAAAAAATAAAAAAATAAAAATATTTTAAAAAAAATTTATAAAAAAAAAATAAACACTTTTTTGGTTTGTTAATGCAGCAATATTGTTCCCATTTCAATTATAATGTGAACAATGATGCTGCACTAACGATTTTTGTATGCGGTGTGTTTGTTAAAAATCGTGTAATTTTCCCCAAAAAAAAATGTAACGAGACCCCATCTCTAATTTTTTTAACAAGCGCACCCCATACAAAATATAACCGCAATTGCTCGCATGTTAAAATGTGGAAAAAAAACACTTTACACGCTGTAAATTATTGAAAATTCATATTTTATTGCATTTTTTGTTATAATATACAGACAGGTCATGACGTATACATATAATAATGACATATTATTAATTTGCCGAGTCTGATGGAAAGAACGATATATAATATGTCTGGGTCATATACTAAAAGAAGCCTTCAAAACGCGTTTAAACATGATGAGCAAAACCGGTAAAAATTACCTCAGCACAGAGGCGGGAAAAGCCTCAGCAGCGAAAGGGTTAATTAATTAATTGGCAACAAGCGTGTGAGAGTATAGAGCAGTGAAAACAACAATTTTTTTTATTTAGGACAATAATGTAAACAATCCATTCTGCTTCTGCAGAATCCGTTAACACCAGCCTCAAAAACTAAAAAATGAATCACATACTCACCCTCTGTCCCGCGGCGAGGACAGCGGCTCCAACCGCGGCTCCAACCGCCTCCTCCGTCAGGCGGGAGCAGGGAAAGACTGGGGTAAAAAGTCCCCCCAGTCTTTCCCTATCTATCACTACGCCGAACGGCCGGATCTCGCGAGGTGAGGTCCGGCTGGTCATGTGACTGGCAGGGGGCAACTCAATGGAGTCCTAAGGACTCCAACAAGTGGATGCTCACGGCTGCGCTCAGCGCTGCCGCTAGCATCCCTGATTTTAATGCGCGGTAACAATGCAGGCAGCATTTTTTGCGCCTGCATTGTAATCCAGCGTTAAAAAGCGGATGCAATGGGGAAAACTGCGGGGACAGTTTTTCCTCCCTTGGTCCCACGTTTTAACGATAACATTGTAATTTGGTCCTTACACGGGGAAAATCTGAGGTTCCATTTCTCGTAGAATAGCTGAAGGAGGTAGAGCACATCTGTACAACGGAGGACTTGCATAGTGCAAAGTAAAGCAGCCACATTCCCTCTTAAATGGTACCACTGGCTGATGAATGCCCTACATGGCTCCCATAGTTATATTAGAGAAGATAGCGTAATGATTTTCACTTACTGTATCTCATATAATTGTTTAATATCCTTTTTAAAAATGATGTAGAAAATACTGTATAATGATGTATCTTATATAGTTACAAAATTTGTTACTCTACTTTTTCTTTCCATTTCAACCCTTCCCTCCCTATCCCAGTTTACCTGTTGCACTGACTGTATGTTTTATACCCTATGCACTAGGACAATAAATGTAAATAACTAAAAAAATAACAGTCACTCATCAATCTGACACATTTCACACGTACACTTTCAAAGTCATCCTTGTCTTTTATCTTTCAGCAATTTCAATGTCGCATAAACATTAAAGCTTTTCCTGTCTTCCATTAAGCAGGTGAAAACCGTGAGATTCATGAACTTTAGTCCTCCAACCTTAAAAAGGCAGAGTGTTCAGTTTCCAGACAGAAAAAACGAACAGGCCGTCACCGTTTCAACAAAGCAAGAAGAAACCTCGGCACCTGCTCCACAGCGCACAAGCTCTTGTTCTGTGCAATCAGAAGTCAAAAGAGCTCCAACATTACGAAGCATGAGCAATGACCCTACACAAGCAGCAGTGTCCTCTCCCAGCAGGAGAGCCTCAACCGACTGCACAAAGAGGTGGAGTGCCATCTATCAAACCCAAGATGTCCTGTCAATGTGACACTTCTATCTCTTAAGCGACCATCTAACTTGTGCTAGTTTAGCAGTGCAGAATGTTTTTTTTATTTTATTTTAATTTAATTTTTTTTATCTCCTGCACATAAAATTAAATTTCTGTCAAAGAGTTTCCATGTCATTTTTCATCTGTGTACTTTGTCACAGTGGACAGACTTACCACGGCAAGCAAACTATCACTGGCAGGCTCACTTATGAATGTCTCTAGCTCACCTCATCCATATTATCAAACTAGATTTGTGGCAGGCATTTTGTCAATGCTTTTTGCTACATGAAGATATATGGCAGGATTGTTTTGATGTGTTGATGTGGCTATTTTTCTCGTCTGGAAATAAGGTCACTTACTCAATACTCCTGAAAGCAAAAGTTACAGAGTCGTGTATCTCACTTAAAAGTGGACATTGCTTGCTCAGATATATATATATATACTTTTTAAGGTTACATGAAGTTCTTTATGTGAATTTAGCTTTTTTTTTATGACTTTCTTGTCATCCATCATCCTGCATCATTTTGAAGATATAGCAGGTTTCCATTACTAGCAATCCTTTTGTTATAAAGTAAATTGCCCTTGAATAGAACTTTTATACATTTTGTATATTTATGACAGATTTAAACTTTTTATTACCCTGAAAGATTTTAAATTATATTTTTAGACATAGGTGGAAGAGATTTCCTCAAACACGTGCACATCTGAGCACTTCCTGTTTACCTTAAAGGCTGTAACTTGCCACAGGAAGTAAAGCAAGGATTCAGGAAGTGTTTTCCTGGTGCCAAAAGGAAAAACTAAAACAAATAAAGTAGCAAAGCTAACTCATATTTCCCTGTGCCTCTAGATAGTGTTTGTGCCTTCAGTGCACAAATACTGCGTACTGTTGGGGTAACTAAGACTTATATAATGGCTTACATAGATAACATATAAAAAATAAGTTAGAAAATTTAGAAATGAGAAAAGTTTTGTATCTAACAGGTACTTCTCATTCATTTACCACTGTCTTCTTTGTACATACAGTAAGCTACAGACAATATGCTGAAATACACAGTGATTGCAGACGATAGAAAAATATTAATCAGGCCACTGATTATTTTAATTATCACGTCCAAGTCAGGAATAAAAAAATCCCTTCACCACACCCTCATTTTACAATACAGACTGTGTCAGAATTTCACTCGACCCATTAACAATCAGTCTGTATAATTCTCCTGTGACGCATCATACAGTGGTTACGTTCCATGGAGATTATAGGAGGTTGTTGCATGCTTGAAGAAACCTATTAACTGCACATAAAAATGTACTAGTTTGTTCCCAAACCTAAAGAGAAACAAATATATATGAACGTTTCTAGATATCTAGTTGTCCCCGATTTGACAGTTTTTTTTGTGTGTGTTAATAACTTTTTGACGCTACATTGAATTTTGTGGAATTTATGACTTTGTTGTTGAGCAAACCACTGTATCGCTGTAATGTGTTTATTGTTGTAACAGACTTAAACTGGACTTTTATATGATATGATTGCTTCTGTTCAGCTGTAATTCACACCGTCCACTGTCCCCATTTGAGCCCTTTTAAAAATTGAGATTTTCTGCTAGAGGGTGAAGATGAAGAAAGTATAATAACGATGTGACTCGATTGCTTTTTGGTCCTGGAAGCACGATTTTTTACTTTTCACATGTCAGAAAAGAAACTAAAACAATGCAATGCTGAACTGGTATTTCAAGGGTTAATATAAATCTTAGCTGAAATTGTTACTTACGTGCTTCCATTGTGGAAGAGTTTCCTGACAAGCAGAGGCAATTGTCGAAATGTATTTATTACGAGTAACTGAAACTGGAGTCGGTGTGAGTTTGAGCTTCAGTGGTCGCCAGGGGTGATAATAACTTAATTCATATAATCACTGGACTGTCATTTGAGATTCCTTAAATCCTTTATCTTTTTCTGGACCTCACCTAATCTAGATCATCTCAGCGGGGCCTCCAACACCTCTGTCTACTCTTTACATATATATATTTTTTATCATTTATGTTATCAATAACTCAATTTTATATATGGAAGTGTAGTGGAATATTTTGATGCTGTATAAATGATGATAATGATTACCATTGGTGAGATAACCAGTGCAGGTTTAGAATATAGAATTATCAAGTTGCAGTGTTCCCTATGGTGAGCTTTGTAGCTCTACAGAGCTGAAATATCTAAATAAATAAATAAAAGATCCTATGCAAATTTCATCCATCATACTTACTGTATATGGTAGTACTAATGCTCTAGTGAGATGTTATTTTATCTGTAAAGTGTATCTTACCTCTTTTTCATAGTTGGGTTAAACAATATAGATTTAATGTTAATAAGAACTTCAACTTAAAAGTTTAGATTTTTAAAGCACCTTGTGATAATTTAGATGTCTTTCTTTTCTTAAAGCTTTGTTTCGCACTGTAAGCACCTTTAGCTGTGAAAGACAGAGTTTGCAGTATAATATTTTGGCTACGTAAAAGAAATTTGACACACTGTATTCCGATGTTTGCTTCATTCCCAGATAGGAATGTATAGCTTGTACTGAGGCACACAACGGGACCCTAAAGGAAAGACAAGAGGGCAAGGCCTTGGTACCCATACCCTCGAGGGGCTCACGCTGTAGAGAAATTGATCCCTAGAAAGAGGACAAGGCTATTTTTTTTATAAGTTGGGAGTAAACTCCCTGGGGTGTAGCCCAGACCTGCCAATGTTGGCAGGTCATTGATGAGGAGGGTGGGGCATGCCCACTGAAGTCCACACCCTCAAAATGGGCATATCGTCTGGGCACATTAGTACTCGTGTATGGGCTTACAAAGCCAGGATTTTATCTATTGAAGCATTGTGAGAGCATTTAAAAAAGTGCTTACAGTACATTTTCCATAATTCCAAATCCAGGAGACCGCCTAGGGCTGTTGGGTGATCGGAAAGACTAAGGAAAAACTTTGTGTCAGACAGTCTAACAATGTGACTTTGCAGGTCTGAAACCCCTCTCAAAACCGGTGAACTGGAGTCTGCACTTCCTTCTTATTGTAGCCAAAAGTTGACTGGACCATCAGGGACAAAGGTTTCACAGTCACGCTTTGGTTAAAGTGCCGCAAAGACTTAGGTGGCACCTTTCTATGACCAAATGTCAATAGGCACATAGAGTAATGCGAGTAGCTGTCAGACTTGATTCCTACTTGCTGGTTGTACATTCATAAGTCTAGTTAACAACTATATGGATAGTATGATATTCCACAATGGATATGGCTCATACTCAAATACATACTGATTATTAGACAAAACTTACAAATTACCAATGATCTGAAATGATCATGGGCTGTGGCCTACTCTTCCCTACTGACCCATGTAGGCCGAGTGTTCTGCCACTGTATGAGTCAAAGGGAAGATCTAGAAATCCTCCTGATTGGCTAAGCTTCGATCACTAGTGTGATTAGTCATTGGGATCTGGGTAGTCCTGAAGGAATCAGAGTTTTGCTTTTGGGTTGTCCTGGTAAATTTTTAATACTTTTAGGAGAACCTGGATCTCTGGAGATGCAGACCACTTGTACCACGGGCCATCAGGAATCAGATATCAGGAATCTACCTTAGTCCTTCCCCACAGCTATCCCCATCTGACCCAGGACAAGGACCTGCTCATACTCCCTTGTATGCTCTTCATAGACAAAATAAAAAATGGGTTATGCACTCACGTTACCTACTGTGATACAACAAGAAAACTGCCGTAAAAGGGTGCTCTCCAGCTCCAGAGTAGCCAAATAGGAAGTTGAACCAAGAAAAATGAAGGAGACCAGATGCACGAATCAAAGCATGGCTCTTTATTTAGATGTTCTCCATGGTGAGTAACATTTTGACTGTCCAAGCAGTCTTTATCAAACCTTGGTAAAAGCTGCTTGAACAGTCAAAACATTGTCCACCATGGAGAACATCTAAATAAAAAGCCACACTTTGATTGGAGTGGTTGGTCTCCTTTATTTTCTTGTATGCTATATTATTATTATCCTTTATATAGCGCCACAAATTACGCAGTGCTTTACAAGATCGGTGCACAAGGTATTGATACATTAGAATACCACATATGGATGAATCCAAGGTAACTTACTATCTATGAGAAGTTCTTTGTGAGGTAGGCGCATCCATATCATTAGGTGTCCAAGAACACTCGCTGGTGGCATGCTATACACGTCAAGCATTAGCATTACAGTTCTGTTATCCGAATTTATATCTTTTTCCCATTTGCATATAATGCCTGTTATATACAATATAAATCATTTATGAAACCAACTGAAATATTGGAGCTTTAAATGTTTTCATTCAGTCCCATGCAACTGGTTCTGTAATTATAAATTAACTCATTCTTCTTCTTACATATGACTAAATCCATAAATTCTAAATAAACCCAATTTTTCAACAGTATATGTCAACTCGAGTACCCAAAATAGTCTTATTCATATAGGATAACAGAAGAATGTTGTTCTTATTTGTATTAGCCATCCATGTCCGTACGCTATTCAGTGAATCTCTCATGGTTATTCACTGTTGAACGTCATTTGGCTAGCGTATTCATTGACTCACATCACATCTTGACTTTGAAAGGTCAGGTAGATTTGTATGTGCTCCATATGAATAAGCATTGTGTCAAAGTGTGATTACTTACGAGACGTAGAAGGAAAATGGGAAACACAGCTTGTGCGAAATGTTTGCTTCAAGCTGGAATCAGTGGGGGGAAAAAACCTGTGCGATGAAATTAGACTGCCGTCTATGGAAATTGGTTTTGTTACAAACTTGCGTTTTATAATGGTATTTTTGTTGCTGGAAATGTGTAATAAGTTTGATTGTCTTAATGTCTTGTGCCTTTTCTGAAAACAATAATAATAAAAAAAAACACAGCGTACCCCAGCATTTTGTATTAAAATATTCTTTCTTTCATCTACTTCCTGATGAAATATATAAATTATTTGATTATTATTCTACAACGGTAGATATAAATACAAAGGAAAGTCCAGCTAACTTCACAATGATTCCATAAAGCACATTTTGTTCTCCGGACATAATTGTAATAAAAAAGAAACATATTGTGTGTTTGATTTTACTTAGAAACACTTCCCATTGCTGATGGCTTCCTTCAATTCCCTTCGTGGCCATCATAAGGTGTATTAAAGGCATAGTGTCATAATAACAGAGTCAGCACAAATTATATAATGTTTTCTGGATCAGGAACTGAATTACTGCTCTGTAGCTCGCATACCGATTCCCTTGAATATGTACTGCTGTCATTACTACTTTGTTCCTTCTGGATCCAAAATGTAACAACTGGGCAAAGAAAATCTCAGACTCCTATTTTTTCTACTGAATCTCATATTTTATGAGTATTTTTAAATGTACAGTAAAATATTAATTCATTTGTAAAATGAATATAGATGGAAGAGGGATAGATACTCGAGTATACCGCTAGATTTTGGTGCCAAAAATTTACCATAAAATTGGAGGGGTCTCGTTATATTCGAGACATCTGCATTGCATGTAAAAAACAAATTGCCTTGCTCTGGATCCCAAGTCTCCCTGAAGTTCCGGTAGTCTCGCTGAAGTGAATGCTGGCTCCCTGATGCTTGCAAACACTTCAGGAACTAGCGGATTCGGGAGAGGTGGGATCCATCATGGCCAGAGGGCACGCTCGGTTTAAGCCAATCATTCACCTCGCTCGCCTCCGCCGGCCATCTAATCGCTAGTAAAGACGGGTGGCCGGCGGCTTTATACTTAGTAACAACTGCAATCATTCTAGAGCAGAGCACCCTGGCCTGAGGGGCAGCCTGTGTTAAGAGAACCTGGAAGGATTTTAATTGTTTACCAGTACAGTATAGTTTTGATCCCCCGTTATATTCGAGTCTTGAATATTCTCTCATTTCCATAATAAATCTCTATCCATCGCGTTATATTCAGGTCGCGCTATACTCGAGTATCTATGGTAATAAGACTTGTTATGCTACTAAGATGTCAACACTTCATAAGTAACATCACCTGAGCCAGACATTATTGTTATTAGTATCATAATTTATATAGCGCTAACAGTTTCCACAGCACTTTACAGTAACCAAAGGGAACAAGAGACAAACAAACATAGTACGGAGACAAGAGGGCCCTGCTCATGGGGATTTACAATCTAGAGGGATTGCGGTGGAGGAGTTTTACTGACCGTCAGGAACACTAGTGCCAGTGATTCACGAATGTTGGGGGCCATGGAAGTGGTCTCAATCACAATGTGTGGGTAGGTGAGGAGAAGGATAGGTCGGCATCAGTTATGTAGCGCAGTAATTTGCAGAGGTGGGTTTTGAGGGATTTCTTGAAGACTGAAGATTAAGGGAGAGTCTGATAGGGCGAGGTAGGTCATTCCACAGGACCAGAACTGCCCTTGAGAAGTCTTGGAGCCGACAGTTGGCATTGGGAAATTGTTGGCGTAGAATCCCAATACAGAGCAGGTAAGGCAAGAGTACTTTGAAATGCAAAAGAATATATGCTTGATTTACCGTCCTGACCAAACCGGTATTAAATGGTGATGAATCAGGACTCTTAATCAAAACTATCAAGGAACACTTTGTAATTCTTCTTTATAAAGTTTGTGAACCTTTAGTGTGTGCTAGATCCAATACCTTGCAGCAGGGGTCAGCAACCTTTGGTCCCCCAGATGTTTCAAAACTACATTTTCCACGAAGCTCTGCCAGTCTACTGAGTAGTTAAGCATCATGGAAGACATAGTTCCAAAATATCTGGAGTGCCAAGGTTGCTGCTGACCCCTGCTTTACAGTTATCTCTGAAACTGGAAAATAACTCTTGTTTCTAACATTAACAACATTCACTTGTAGGGATTACTTTTACTCTTGAATTTGGCATTAAACAAGCATTATGAAAGGTCCCTGAAGAAGCTATCTTTTTTTAACATAATGGTGTAGGGCAGGAGTGATTTTCACTTTTATCTGCAAAAACCTGTTTATGTTTTTCTTGATTAAAATGTCCTCTGGTAAATTTTACTTGGTCTACATGTCAACTGATAATGTGACTTTTGAAAGCAATTGATTTGTACCAGTGCTACATGTTCCTCTGGGGGAAACCAGTTGCCTTTCTTAAGTAATTGATCCGAGTCTGTTCTAATGTTGCATATATTTGAAGCAAAGCATAAATAGGGGTCTGTCAGAAACAGAGCTGAGTTTTTAAAGTGCATATCTGAACAAATAGCAGTAGGAAGATCAAGAAGCTATCAAACAAGCCCAGAATAAAGTCTGACAGGAATGGCATCCAGCTGGAATTGTCTTTCCTCAAAATCCTAAATGCTCTTCAACATATGGAGTTCCATTCATGAAGGAATGCTACAACTGGAGATTAACAGGGTTATTCAAAGAGCTCCGAATTGTGGCCGAAAGGTAACCAAACAGTGAAATTCAGAGTACGCTTACCTTTCCTGGCCAATCGGCTATTCAGAGAGCAGGCAGCTCGCCAAATCCTGGCGAATTGCGGGCACATACGGTGCCTGTTCGAGGGCAGTGAAATCCCCATAGAGAAGCAATGCTTCATCTATTCAGAGAATAAAAAGCAGCAGTGAAAAGTTGGTTTCATGCGGCAGATTTATTCCGGCGAATCCCATAGGCTTCAATGTTAAAAATATTCCCGTTTTAATCCAATATCTAATAAACCGTTGATTATAATATTCTGCAGTCTAAAGTCTCTTTATAGATTTTTTAGGATCTTTTAGGCATTTTTCGAGATTTTTCTTGGGAAAATATTTTTTTGTATTTTTTTTTTTCTGTAACAGACCTTTTTATTATCATTCATTGGATCTTATATGTAAATTTCAGACATTTTCGTTCTGTAGTTTCTTTGCAAACAGCGTTTCACTTTTCAAACATTCAAGTGTACTGTTTTTCCTTTTTTTTTTCACTCCATTCGTCTGCGGTGTAGGGTTTTTCCGGCGGCTGCTCTGCGCTGTGATTGGCGGCTGCTCGGGTTTCTCCGGCGTGTTCGGCGGGGTTAATCCAGATGTTTTTGCAGGTTTTGGTGTGCGTTCGCCGGGTTTTGCAGTGAGTGTTCGGCGGGTTTGCGGCGGCTTTTCCCTGCACTACGACGGCCCTGTGGTGCTTGCTGAATACACCGCAGGGTCGCCGAAATGGATCGCCAAATCGCGAATTGAGGAGAACAAAAAGTCACCGAACGTGCGGTGACTTTTCGATTCTCTTTGAGAAACCCTGTAAGTTGTTCTGTTTATATGCCTTTAATCTCCTATATTCGTGATTGCTTTTTTGTAGAATTATATTTTCTGTGTATTTAAAGTTTTTTTTTAACCTATTGAAAACGACAACCTTGCCACCTTTTACATATATATATATTTTAATTTGACAATTTTTATTTTTGGACACATAGCATACAGAGAAAATGGCAACAAGTTACAAAGGAATGGTGACAAGAACATTCGCCATAGTAAAGTATTGGCAAAGAAGTCAGAAAATTCACGTATACAATTTTTTTGCTATACTGTATATGTAAAAGCATCATAATAATAGTAAAGAAACAATAAATTATATGTATGCAGATCCATGCTTGGAAAACTATGTAAAATATGTCTGTCATTTAAAGACCGATCCATTTGTGAAGATGAAAAGAAAAAAACATTCCAAAAAATGTTTATGGTGACAAAACAAGAAGATAGTTATGGAATGGGATATAAGTGCACAATTTTTTTGTATGGAGCAATACAGTATAGATATTAATACAACCAAATAAAGTATAAGGGGTGCTAAATGAACTACAAAATGTCAGGACTGCCTGGTCAAACAGTTAGGGGTAGAAACTCAATAAAATGGGTATGGGAGAAAACAGGGGTTTTGGAACCACATTCCTCGTCCATCAATCAACGAGCTTTCTCCAGTGATGCTAAAGGATTACCCCCTGCTACTATCCCCGCCGAATACCATGCTCTGTATTGGAGAGATGTCTGGAAGGAGGCGCGTAGGGAAGAGTCAAGAGCTGGAAAATAACTCTAACATATTGATAATAATTTTTTTAGCCTGCAGTTCATTATTGATTAGAATGTAGAGCCAGTCCATACAAAACAGATGGTTCAGTTTGGAGAGGAAAAAAAGATAGAGGGATTGGAACTGGCTAACTCCAAGTACTGAATATAGTTTTACAGCTGACAGTTGTTACCAGGGATAGAAAGTTTCAATTTTTGAGCTATAGAGTGGGGGTAGTTCCAAGAAGAAGTCCAGGGTTGAGGTGTAGTGACGTCAAGGTGGTAGAAAAGATGTAAGACTGGATCGTAGTCCAAAATATCTGTGTGGCAGGACATCTCGAAAAGCAATGGTTCAGGACATTTAAAACAAGACAGGGAGGACTTTAAACCCATATCAAACAATCTACGAGGCGATTATGCATAACAGCAAGAGTGGAGTAGGGTCGCTTATTGTGATACAGCCATATTGCATGGTCTCTAACATGAACCAAATAAGGAGAATCCAAAAATTGTAACTAGGAACCTAGATGAGGAGCAGTTGGACCAATCCAAAGGGCATTAGCACTCATCTCCTTAACGCACTCTATGGGGCAATCTATATTGTTGTTCCTTTGTGTCACAAGAGTCCTTTATCAAATTAGAAATAAAATAGGAAATTAATGGTCTCACCCATTTGGGTTGTGTTTTTTTTTTTCCTATTCTTGGATTCTCTACCAGAGTCATGGTGGTGAGCAGTATCTTAGCTGTTCCTAGAACTTTACCTTCTGGACAGAGTTTCCGGACCACTAGGAACCTGCTGTAATCACTCTTCCAGTCTTCCAAGAGTCATAGGACTGAGGGCTCCTATCACCACTGGGTCTACTGCTTTTTTACCTCCCATATTCTCTCTCGCTTTTCATTCAGTTTCAGGTACTTATTCACTTTCTCATATTCTTTCTCATTGATGTTATGGTCAGTGACTATTGCCACATCCGCCACTACTGCGGTACATTGTTCTTTGTCTACAGCAATAATATCAGGTTGGTAGGTACATTCCAGTCCGTTTGGATCCGAATGTCCCACGGGATCTAAGCCCTATTGAATGCAAGAAACCACAATATCGTACAGTGCTAATTCATGGGCTAGTTTTTTAACAGCTGATCGGCTGCTGATAGGCGGTGGCCACTTAATAGAATATTAATGGAGTGTCATCAGATCCATTTTAAAAACCAGCCACTTCAGTCAAATTGGAAAAGATATCAGAATTATCCAAAGTAAGCACCTCGGTGTAACGGTGCGCTAACGGCACTACCCTGGAGTAGCGTTTATTTGGATCCTTTAACAGATTCTAGAACACAAACAGCAGGAAAGGCTGTAGTACCTGGATTCCCACACCAGGGAGGTACTACAAGAAACCTAATTAACTCCTCAGCACCAAGTGGCTTCGTGCCCAGGAGGTCGCTGTGTGAAAACACGGTTAACTATCGGTGCAGATACATAGACATGACGTGATACATGAACAGATGTGAACAAGATTGCTGGATATCAATGGTTAATGAGTTGTGCGGCCTGCAGGGCAGTCACACAATACCTTGAGTTATACTGAAAACACAGACAGCAAGAAAGGCTGTAATACCTTGATTCTCACACCAGGGAGGTACTACAAGAAACCTAATTATCACCTCTGCTCCAAATGGCTTCGTTTCCAGGAGGTTGCTGGGTGGAAAAACATTAACTATCTGTGTCCTGACACATAGACATGACGTGATACAAAAACATGAACAAGATTGCTGATGCAAGACTTACTTAGGAGACACAGACACTTGTGTTCATTAGCCTGCAGGGAAGGCCTACTATCTAAGATTGGATTCTGTATTTATTTATAAAGGATTTTACCAGGATACATTGAGATTTCTCTCATTTTCAAGTATGTCCTGGGTTCAAGAACATTGAAGTGTTACAGTTACAGAAATACAAAGTAATACAATGCAAGATATTAAAAAAAAAAAACAACACAAATATACAGATTAACAGAAAATAAATATGTAGAAAAATAGTCATTATGTTACATGTATACAGGTGCATTCTGTATTGAGGTATGTTAGTAAGGAGCTCTTTAGTGACTTAAGACTGGTGGAAGATTTGATAGTGTCTGGGAGGTTATTCCATAATTGTGGTGCTCTGTAGGAAAATGAGGATCGAGCCACTGTCTTTTTGTATTGTGGTATTGCAAGTAAGGTGCTGGTCCTGGATCGGAGGTTATAGGATGAGGGAGCTGCTGGGGGAAGCAGTCTATTCAGATAGGGTGGCAGCTTCCCAGAAAAGCTCTTAAACACCAGGCTGGAAAGGTGAAGGGTGCGTCTAGATTCCAGCGACGGCCAGTTTAGCTCTTTTAACATGTCACAATGGTGGGTCATGTATTTACATTGTAATGCAAAGCAGCAGAATGAGTTATATAATGTAGTAAGTTTCTGAAGATGTGTTTGTGGGGCGGCTGCGTACACTACATCTCCGTAATCAATAGCTGGCATAAGCATTTGTTGTACAATCTGCTTTCTTACCGCGGGACTCAGGCAGGATTTGTTTCTGTACAGGGCGCCTAGTTTGGGGTAAAGTTTAGATGAGAGTTTTTCGATTTGAGGGACAAAGGATAGATTAGGGTCCAACCACATACCTAGATATTTGAGAGAAGTGACTGTGGTCAGCGTGCCACTCAGCTATACAGAGGGGGAACACAAAGTTCAATAGCCTGCAGGGAAGGCCTACTATCTGCGATAGGCTTCTGTATAGCAACAAAGAAAACAGATACACGACAGGATACATAAAAATAGGAACTCAGGAACATAAACTAGAAAGTAATATACATGAACTAGAAATAACCAGGACAAGAACTAGACAGATAACATAAACCATACGGCAAAACCATAAACTTGTATCTGACACAAACTCAGGCAAAAGTACAATAGGGATAAGCGAGAGAATGGTCAATAGGGATAGCCAGGTCAAAATGTATACAGGTCCTCAGCCAGAAACAGGTCAATATCAAGAAATGAGACACCAGGCGATGCAGGAACTTTAACTACACTAACAACTTACTCCCACGACAGTTCAAGGAGCACCTTCTCTCAGCGTCTTTTAAAGGCTGATGGCTCCTTGAACTTATGCTTAGCTCTGCCCCTCAGATGCCGTTTTGCCAGCTCTTACTACTGGCAACAGGCTAGCCAGCGATGCCACAGGGCACCCTGACCCCCCAGGAAGCGCTGCGGGGGCCAGGGATGTTACACTCGGTAACATCTGAAGTGCAAACTGGCTGGGCATTGGATGCTCTCGCAGTGCATCGATTAGCAGCTACCAGGGCATGGACCATGGCGCAAGACATATACTGTATAAATATATAAACATTTTCAAGAGTAAATCATAAATGTTTCCACAGTAAATGCATCAAATAATGAATGTCATTTAAATATTTAACTGCAACTACACATTTTTAATAAATCCATTGGTTTAAGGTTCTGAAGTACATTTCTTACTCCTTCTGCACTCAGTGGGTTAATACACATATATTTAACGTTTCTCCTTAAACATGAAATTCCAGTAAACTACTTTAACCCCTTCGCTGCTAAGGACGCACTCAGCGCGTCCAACCGCATGTCACGTTCCATGCGGTGGACGCGCTGAGCGCGTCCTCTCTTTGGGGTCAGCGTTCGGCCGGGTTCCGGCCGATCGCTGGCCCCGCCGGTGCGGGCTGACATCCTCGATGTCAGCCCAGCATCCGGAACCGCCGCTGGAGCAATTAGGTGTCATCGCGGGGGCGCGATGACACCTAATTCAGGCGCCCCCCCGCATGTGCGGAGGAGGCGCCTGAAAGGGAGGGGGGGAGGTCCTTCGGACCTCTCTCCCTCCCGATCGGCGGCGTTGCGGGGGTTAACCCAGGCACCGTTTGGAAGGGCACAGCCTGCCCTTCCAAATGGTACCTGGCATTAACCCCATGGGGGCCGGATCACGAATCGGCGCTGGCCAAGCTTCCGGAAATGCCCCCTGAGGACTGGCGTCATCGTGCATAGCACGATGACGCCAGTCCTGGAGTTAACCCCTAACTGCCACCAATGGTGGAGATAGGGGGTTCCAATGAACCCTCTATCTCCCGATCCGTGGCAGTTAGGTGTTAATGTTTGGTATTGTTGGATCGGCCAGAGCATGGCCGTTCCAACAATACCAAACATGAGTATGAAAAAAGTTTGTAAAAAAAAAAAATAATAAAAATAAAAATAAAAAAATAAACAAGTTTTTTTTCTTTTTTTTGGTTTGTTAATGCAGCAATATTGTTCCCATTTCAATTATAATGTGAACAATGATGCTGCACTAACGATTTTTGTATGCGGTGCGTTTGTTAAAAATCGTGTAATTTTCCCCAAAAAAAAATGTAACGAGACCCCATTTCTAATTTTTTTAACAAGCGCACCCCATACAAAATATAACCGCAATTGCTCGCATGTTAAAATGTGAAAAAAAAACACTTTACACGTTGTAAATTATTGAAAATTCATATTTTATTGCATTTTTTGTTATAATATACAGACAGGTCATGACGTATACATATAATAATGACATATTATGAATCTGCCGAGTCTGACGGAAAGAACGATATATAATATGTCTGGGTCATATACTAAAATAAGCCTTAAAAACACGTTTAAACATGATGAGCAAAACCGGTAAAAATGACCTCAGCACAGAGGCGGGAAAAGCCTCAGCAGCGAAAGGGTTAAATTATATAATAGTATATTGCATATATATTATATAAATTACATATATCATCAAACTTTGAAACATCTATCCTATAAAACAATAAGGGCTGGCGTGTCCGTCGCCAAAACCCTACTGCGCATGCGCGCGCAACCTGCAGCGGTTGGCTGCGCGCGCATCCAACGGCCGTGGCACGCGCACAGCCAGCGTGCGAGAGAGACAAAACAAATACGATCCATTGGAGAGGCGCACAGCACAGCGCCTCTCCAATGGATCGGATTTGTTTTCTGCATCTCCTCCTTGCCGGCCTCCATCTCCTCCTTGCCGGCGTCCATCTCCTCCTTGCCGGCCTCCATCTCCTCCTTGCCGGCCTCCATCTCCTCCGCGCCTGGCCTGATCTCCTCCGCGCCCGGCCGGCATCTCTTCCGTGCCCGGCCTGCCATATTACCAGTCTGCCATGCCTGCCATGCACAATACCAGTCTGCCATGCAAAATACCAGTCTGCCATGCTCAATACCAGTCTGCCATGCAAAATACGAGTCTGCCATGCACAATACCAGTCTGCCATGCATATTCCCAGTCTGCCATGCACAATACCAGTCTGCCATGCACAATACCAGTTCCCAGCCATATTACCAGTCTGCCATGCACAATACCAGTCTGCCATGCATATTACCAGTCTGCCATGCACAATACCACTCTGCCATGCACATTATCAGTCTGCCATGCATATTACCAGTCTGCCATGCACAATACCAGTTCTCAGCCATATTACCAGTCTGCCATGCATATTACCAGTCTACCATACACAATACCAGTCTGCCATGCACAATACCAGTCTGCAATGCATATTACCAGTCTGCCATGCACAATACCAGTTCCCAGCCATATTACCAGTCTGCCAGCCATATTACCAGTCTGCAATGCACAATACCAGTCTGCCATGCACAATACCAGTCTGCCATGCACATTACCAGTCTGTCATGCACAATACCAGTTCCCAGCCATATTACCAGTCTGTCATGCACAAAACCAGTCTGCCAGCCATAAAACCAGTCTGCCAGCCATATTACCAGTCTGCCAGCCATATTACAAGTTCGGCAGCCATATTACCAGTCCGGCAGCCATATTACCAGCCTGCCATGCACAATACCAGTTCGCCAGCCATATTACCAGTCTGCCATGCACAATACCAGTCTGCCAGACATATTACCAGTCTGCCAGCCATATTACCAGTTCGCCAGCCATATTACCAGTTCACCAGCCATATTACCAGTCTGCCATGCACAATACCAGTCTGCCATGCACAATACCAGTCTGCCAGCCATATTACCAGTTCGCCAGCCATATTACCAGTTTGCCAGCCATGTAACCAGTCTGCCAGCCATATTACCAGTCTGCCAGCCATATTACAAGTTCAGCAGCCATATTACCAGTCCGGCAGCCATATTACCAGTCTGCCATGCACAATACCAGTTCGCCAGCCATATTACCAGTCTGCCATGCACAATACCAGTCTGCCAGACATATTACCAGTCTGCCAGCCATATTACCAGTTCGCCAGCCATATTACCAGTTCACCAGCCATATTACCAGTCTGCCATGCACAATACCAGTCTGCCATGCACAATACCAGTCTGCCAGCCATATTACCAGTTCGCCAGCCATATTACCAGTTCGCCAGCCATGTTACCAGTCTGCCAGCCATATTACCAGTTTGGAAGGCACAATGCCAGTCTGCCATGCACAATGTCAGTCTGCCAGCCATAATACCAGTGTCTCATAATACCAGTGTGCCTAAATACCAGCCTGCCATGCCATGCATACCACGTGCCATTAAATATACGCATAATGTATACGCTACAAAAAAATGCCCGCCCAAGCCCAACACAATCTAAGGGGCCCCATGAGCTTACAATCTAAGGGCCCCCATGAGCTTACAATCTAAGGGCCCCCATGAGCTTACAATCTAAGGGGCCACATGAGCTTACAATATAAGGGGCCACATGATTTTACAATCTAAGGGGTCCCACGAGTTTACAATCTGAGGGGTCCCACGAGTTTACAATCTGAGGGTTCGGTTCCCGTGAGTTTACAATCTAAGAGGGAAGAGGAACCTACTCTAATATATAAATTCCTTTGTAATGCGCTGTCAGCTGTGTGCGCACCCATCACAGCTGCTCAGTTGGCACTCCTGTTGCGGATGGGATGGCGATGGACACGTTACAAACGTATTTATATAGAGAGATACTCTTGGATAGGACATTGAAAAAAAACTATGTGGACTTGAATTCTGACCTGGCGACAACAACAATAGACTGCTCTCTGGGCAGGCTTTCCACCTAGTATATATTTAATTGAGAAGCAATATGACTTTTTTTTTTCTTGGCTATTATCTCAGATCTCCTGTTGAAAACACTTGAACACAACCCATCACCACCAAGCACAAACATAAAACTTCAAAATCAATATAATTTCACAGTAACACCCCGCAGCAAATTAAAAAACAAATCAATGTTTTGTGATGTTTATGTCTGTACAACCATTACGTACAAGCGTGTTCTTTTTTGTCTCATTTTTATTACTCTGATCAGGTAGTCTTGCGCTTTACGCCCTACAGCTCTATGTAAATAATGGAAAGGGAAAATAGACTACATTATGATGAAGAACACGATATTTGTGATGGTATTTGAATTGGTTACTAAGACACTTTATATTATCTTCTTTTATTTTATTGAATAAACAAGTCATTTCACTTATACCTCCAAGAATACACAAGTGATAAAACAAAGAACAGAGAAACATTGGGACTTTTTATTACTGTTGTTTTTATTTCTATTTCTTCTGCATTGTGCAAGAGCAGCACAGTAGATGTAATCTCTGGATTGGACTGCATTTTATTTCTGCTTAACTCTTGTGTCATTAAATAAGACAGGGGTGGAGGAGGCAGGTGTTGTTTATAAACATAAAGCAGCTGAAATCTGTGTCCTAAAAAAAGAGTTTGCGTTGACTGAAGACATTAGATGAAAAGAAATTCTGTTAAAATCAAGGCTTTTTCAAAAATTCACAATACGGTATTAACCCTATCAATGCCGTTCCATTTCACCCCTGTGTGCTGAGCTCATTTTGGCCATAATTTGCTCATCACTTTTACACACTATTTGAAGCCTTGTTTTATTTCAGAACTGTATTGCCAATTCCATACCCACTGTTATCCTCAGCTTTTAGCAAGGGACTCAGTAGAGTACCTCAAGTATTCAGAACATTCACACACAATATAACATCACACACAGACAACTACTAGTAGTAGCTTTACATTTTATTTGCAGGTATATGTCAACTTTTATTACCTAAAGCATAGATAAACGTAGTACTCAACAATGCAAGAATAATGAATTTTCACAATAATTAATCATTATACATCACCGATTGAGGTGTCTGCATCATCCCTGCCATACAGATAAGGACTGGGGTTACCCTGAGTTTCAGTCTGACATAGGAGATCTCGATCTGGAACTTGTGCTACACAGTTCGTCCACTTACAGCTGAGGTGACCACCATGTTGCTTGGTTTTGCACTTCTTTTATCTTTCTGTGTGTTGCACCCAGGTCACCTTTGTGTCGTTCTATTAGGCCATGGTGATCAGTCACGCCCGGATGAGCAGGACACATTGTGCACTGAGGATACCGGCTGGGTGGAGTAGAGGTAACATCACTTGCCTGCATGGAGAGAGCCTGTGGAGTCATGGGTTCGAATCCCAGCAAGAGCACCTCTCCAGTAAGTGTCCTTGGGCAAGACACCTAACGGTACATACTCGCCACCCAGGACATACTTGAAAATGAGAGAAATCTCAATGTATCCTTCCTGGTAAAATCCTTTCTATATATATCTGATGCTGTGTCTAACTATGCAAACATGTCCTCTAATGACACATGTACTGTATCAAGGCTGCGTGGGTGCTTAAACCTGTCAAATGAAACCACCAAAAATCAGGGCATTTCAACAACTTTTCTCTGCTGTTCAGTGTTCTCTGAATAGATTAAACAATACTTCTCTATGGGGATTTCACTGCCATAGAACTGGCAATTCACCAAAATGTGGCAAATTGCCTGCTTTTTGAATAGGCGAATGGCCACGAAATTGCACTGTACGGGGAAATTCACCGTTCAGTGCAATTCCGTGGCTAGTTCGGTGCTCTCTGAATAACCCCTTATATTTTATATCTTTTCATTGCACATTTTGTTTCGTGCATTCAGTTGAAGTTACAGTTTTGTTTTCATGCCTGAGTGTGCATGAAATGCTAAACACGGAATGAGAAACATGAATTGCGTTCCAGAGTGAAGGTGTACGTTTTCCAGGCATTATGTTAATTGGACAAATAAAAATATTGAAAAGATCAGACCTGATCACGTCTCTGTGGAGTATAATTATGCAGTGAGCAGGTTTTTTTATAGATGACTTCAGTGTATACTTATTCACTGACTAATTCCTTTGCCATTTGCCGTCAACGTGAGAAATGAAAAGTTCAGTTAGGAGTGCCATTGTTTGCAATGCATGTGAAAAGGTCTAATGATACTTTGATTTTATTTTTATTTATTATTTTGTCTTGGCATATTTTTTCGTGTTTTACATAAGTCACTGGGCTAGATTCACTAAACATAATTTTTTAAGAAAAAGATAGTTGCGAGGTATCAACGGGACGTTGTAGCAAGAATAAGGCTAGGGTCAGACGAGCGTGATTTCTACGGACTGTACGTCCGTGCACACGGACGTACGTCAGTACGGAAGACACAGTAGTGGCCACACAGTCCGTTTATTCACTGATGTATTTTTGTAGAAGGGAAAATAAAATAAAAAGCAAAACCATTTTGTCCGTGAAAAATGCTGGACGTATAAATGCAGTCCGTCTGACCACGTTCCATCACTCACACACAAAGCTATGCAGACGTTGCGGACGCAGCGCACTTTGTGCGGCCGTTCTAGCGGTTGTACGTTCTTGCCTACCTTGCGTCCGTGGGCCGCAGCCGTTGTGCGTCCGCAGTTCAGTGCGGACGTACTTCGTGTAACGGGCTCCGATGGGCTTTCTGTCATGCTATCACGGACGTACTTTTAGGCGCAATCACGGACGTGAACACTACGCTCGTCTGACACCAGCCTAAGGGACATTCACCAAAAATGATGAAGATAGCTCAGCCAAGTTGTCATATCCTTGCCATTATAAAATAATGCGAGATGCACAGATGCGGAGTTATGCATTGGCCAAAATGTTGTCACGGGGAATCCCCTTCAAAATCACATTGTTTGTACAGAATTAAAGATAAAAAATAGTGGAAATACACCAAAGTGCCCAAAACACCTTTGCCAACACGTACAAATTGTAAAATAACCCACAAACACGCAGATCCTCAAATATATGGACAAACGAGCCAACTTCAGTGTCAAGCCTGGACTGAAAGGAAAAATTTTGCTATAGAAGAAGATAATGAGGTCAATTCTTTCTAAAACAATAAAATATACATTTTTTACAGTAGCACCCCACAAGAACTAAATTGAGGGTAACCCCAAAACCAGAGGATGGAAAGATCGAACATTCAGCTTAGCTCATAAGTTGAAAATTGAATAATTAAGTCAGACTTTTTTTCCTTTTGAACTTGTTTATTAATCAGAATACCCAACCCAATAAGGCAGTTAATGAAATTTAAGTTGAGTACCAGCTGATTATCTGGTTTGATTTTGAAGTGTATGGTATCTCATAAAGGGAACACCTTTTCTAGACCTGAGCTGTTTGTTATTGCACATAATGTTTGAATAGTTTAAACATACAGGGTTATTAAGAGAGCATCAAAATGTCACCGTCATTTCGGTGCTCTCCTGCTCGCAGCGAATCGACCTGCTGAACGAATAATAAAACCCACTGTAAAACCACCGAATCGATCCGAAAAACCACTGCAAAACCAACAAATCAATCCGAAAAACCACTGAATGCATCCGATGATCTGCCGCAAAACCGCCGAATCCATCTGAAAAAAGCCGGCTGCAACCCGCCGAAGGGGGTAAACAAAAAAAACTGCAACTTTTATAAGGTATTTGCAGAAAAAAACTACTACTTGGAAATAATATATGAGGTCCTATGAATAATAATAAAAAAAAGGTCTGTTACAGGAAAAAAAAGCCATGTAAAAAAATCACCAAAAACAATTTCGCCGAAAAAATACTGAAAAATGCCTAAAAAAAATCCAAAAAAATGAATAAAGAGACTTTGCTGCAAACGAAAAGAATAAACGGTTGAATAAATATTTAATAAAGATGGGGAATTATTGTTACATTGAAACCAATGGGATTCGCCTGTTTAAACCTGTCAAAAAAAAACACCAGAAATCAGGGCATTTCGCTGACATTTCGGTGCTGTTTGGCATTCTCTGAATAGATTAACCATTACTTCTCCATGGGGATTTCACTGATGCTGAAGATCACTGTTTTTCACCAGCTGGGTGGAGTAGAGGTAACATCACTGCTCTGCATGGAGAGAGCCTGTGGAGACATGGGTTCAATCCCAGCGAGCACCTCTCCAGTAACTGTCCTTGGGCAAGACACCTAACGGTACATACTCACGAGTCGCCACCCAGGACATACTTGAAAACGAGAGAAATCTCAATGTATCCTTCCTGGTAAAATCCTTTCTCAAAAAAAATTGTCAATATTTGGCGAATTGCCAGCTTTTTGAATACCCGAATGGCCACAAAATTGCACCATACGGGGAAATGCACTGTTCGGTGCAATTTCGGGGCCAATACGGCTCTCTTTGAATAACCCTGATAGTTAATCATAATATATATCAGT
The DNA here is from genome assembly GCA_009667805.1 of Leptobrachium leishanense. Taxonomy (NCBI): domain Eukaryota; kingdom Metazoa; phylum Chordata; class Amphibia; order Anura; family Megophryidae; genus Leptobrachium; species Leptobrachium leishanense. The sequence continues at coordinate 305,023,890 of CM019065.1, forward strand.
ATATAACCTAACAAGAAAAAAAGGTTGTAATTTCCACTTACCCCTGTGGCTCCATGTGAAACAAAACAAATCAGAGGTTTTGGTTTACTTGAATGGCCATTAAAGTGATAAGCCCACCTGCCACATCATAGCACGTGTGGATAGGTGGATCCTAACCTAATGAAAACAAAAGCTGCTTTCTAAGCAAACTACATGGCCTTAGGTTAGGACCCACGTAGCCAGAAGTGCTGTGATGTGGCAGGTGGGTTTAGCACTTTAATGGCCATTCAAGTAAACCAAAACCTCTGATTTGTTCGGTTTAACATGGAGCCACAGGGGTAAGCAAAAATTATGGTACGGCTATATCGTAGATTAAGTACAGCATGAAGTTAGAACGTAACATTTAATAGCATTGGTTTAAAAAGTAACAAACAGCCATAAGGAAAGACAATCAAACAGAAATGTCATTTAAGAGGGGCTCATGTATTTAGAGCTACCCGTATATAGAAAAAAGGTAAACGGCATCTCCGATAAGAAAGGGAAGCTCCCTGGTGCAGAGCTAACACAAAAAATGGCTAGTAGTAGACTGGTTCAGGCTTGCCTAGATACTAAAGATCTGCCTAGACGTAATCCTGTAAAAAGGAAGGAATGTGGGCCTTCGTGGGTCCACCAGTATAGAACAACAGGAAATAGGATAAGCAGTACAAACAACTGTCTGTGAGAATAGAGAAGTGCTGGGTACACCTTAAAAGTTAGAGGCCAGTGCTATGAGTGCTCATAGACACTGAACAGCTCGTAGAGCAGTCAAACAGCCAAATTTCAGAGATGCTGGCATAAAAAGTGGAGATTTAACCTGAGAATTAGCTCTAATACTATGTAATAACTTACTTATCGAACCACTAATATAGGTTTGCTCTCCCCATGTAAGGTATAGGATGCGCAAAGTAAAGTAAGCTTGCACAAGAAAGCGCAAAAAATGATGCGCTAGCGAGTTTAGCACCAGGACTGTAATAGGAGTGGCATGCATTAAACACACTTATCCTGGTGCTTATGGTTACAAATCGTGGCGCTAACGTTAGCGGCAACTAGGGAATAGTGTCCTAAGTGCATTATTTCTTTGTTTGTATGTGTGGAAATACAGTATATATATATATATATAAAATGAGTACTTCTATAATACATTATTCTTGGGTAATTTACTTATTTAATACAGGAAGAGCGGGGTCGCGCCTATTCCCCACTGGGGTGACTGCAACCACCAGCTGTATCCAGCCCAGCAACATGTATAAAACATAACAAGAAAAAAAGGTGTCATCTGCGCTTATTCCTATAACAGTGTGTGAAACAAAACACAATTAGAGGCTTTGGTTTACTGCAATGGCCATTGTAGTGTAGACTCACCTGACAACGTCAAGGCACCTCCAGTGAAGGTGAGTCCTAACCAATGAAACCACAGGCTGCTGTGTAGCGAAGCACATATGCTCATGCTGCTTTTCAGTCATGAGGAAGACTGGGGGTGCTTTCATTTATGCCCTCCCAGAAACAAATCCACCATGGGATCAAAAATCAAAGCCACAGAACGGAATTAGCTGTAATGATGACCTGGCTGGTGAGCTTACACTCAATGGCCATTGCTGTAAGCCAAAGCCTCTAATTGTGTTTTGTTTCACATGGTGGTATAAGAATAAGCGCAGATGACACCCTTTTTCTTGTTATGATTTACTGATTTGTTCGATCATACAAAAAATTAGGTTTTACAAAGAATGAGATTTGACAATCTGGCTGATCTTATATGTATTTACTATGTGGCAGATGTGAGAGAAGGAGCTGTATATCCGAAGACTTTCACAAATTGGATGCGTTATCTTACTAAAGTGGAAAGAAAGGGCTGTAAAAGATGCCAGTGATTAGCTTCACTGTTTTATTGTAGCAGAGATTTATAACTGTAGCGCTAGAGTAAATTACTAGCAGCAAACCTTGTCTGTCAAAGAGTGACTATAACCTATTTGTTTCTCTGTAATTTGTAACCGGGCTGTCACTAATTTCCTGCAGATGGTTATTATAATCGTTTCATAATAAACTATAATGGAGACATATGATATTTCAAAATGTGCCAAAAACACAGCATAAAACACTATGCAGCAACAGACAATTAAATATTTACCTAAATATGGTAGGCAATTCAAATTTGCCACGTTGCTTTACATTGGACACCTACACCGGTCAGCCACAACATTAGAACCACCTGCTTTATATTGTGTAAATCGCTCTCGTGTTGCCAAAACAGCTCTCATGCATCAAGGCATAGACTAAACAAGATCTCGGAACGTGTCTGTGACGTAAATCATTTTGGACTTGGGGTGCATAGACCTGGAGGCATATTTGTAGGGTGCAGGGTGTTTGTGTAATCTGTGTTATGCAATAATGTTATTGTCTATATGTCTATTGTCTGGTCCATGTGTACCTTGTTATCTTGCTGAGAGGATTAGCCTCCCAGCCTACCCATTGTCTCAGGAAGGTGTTGATATCTGTTTATATTTGAATCGTTTGTAAATCTCCTGACTGTAATCTGTTATCATCCCTATTACCATTTTCCTGCCTCATTTAGAAATGTTACGTAATGTTTAATTTAACTGTACCTAGTCTAATTAGGCTTCACATTCCAAGAAGCAAATGTGTCCCCTTATTTGTTTCAGTCTAATTAGGTCCCCCTGCAGTTTCTAAGGGAGGTTTTGTATATGTAAATGACCCATGTGTGACCGTATAAATATATGTGTGTCTGCCCCTGATTAAAGGAGTTCTATTTTGACCCTACGTGCAGTCACAAATCATGGTTTGGGTAGCAGCTATATACAGTGGTAGCTGTTCCACTCTGACCCAGATCTACAGCCACGGCTTATTTCTGGGGGATGCTAGCAGGGCTCTCTACGTGTACCCATCTTTAAGCTGCGGCAAAGGACTGGAGGAAGGCACAAAAGTCATGAGGAGAACACTGGGGTCCAACAAGGAAGCGCATTGGCAGATGTGACCCTGTTGGAGTACTGCGATCTGTCACAGTGTTCTGTGGTATCTGGCAGCAAGACATTAGCAGTAGATCCTTTAAGTCCTGAAAGTTCAGAGATGGGGTCTCCATTGATCAGCTTTTTTGTTCCAGCACGTCTCACAGATTCTCAGTTTGAGATCTGGGGAATTTGGAGACCAAGGTAACACTTTTTTCATGTTCCTCAAGCCATTCCTGAACAATGTTTGCAGTGTAGCAGGGTGCATTATCCTGTCAAAAGAGGCCACTGCCATCAGGGACAGGTGAAGAATTAAAGATAGATAGTCGGGTCCACCTTTGGGTCAACTCTGGCCTAACATATTCTCAACAACAGAAAACGTTCAGACATGTATTTGTATAGAGAGCCAGTGTAAACGTTTTTTACTGCTCTAGACAATATTCCAATCGGCTGTCCATTCATGCTCCTAGTCTTTTCCTTCTGTACTTTTTACATCCTCTTCTGCCTCACTAATCCATCATCAATCATTTCATTATTCTCTGCCTGCCTGCCTGTGTCTCATCTTACAATTATTCTCGCCACCAGAAAAATTTTAACCTGTCTCTATACTTTCTCATTCATTTTTGTCTCATTTATCTCCCAGCTTCTTTATGGCTTTTTTTAAAGGGCCAATACCACCAAACTACTTATAATATGCTGATTGTACCTCTCGGATAGCGACTTTGGGAATGATATATATTGAACCCTAGTTCTATAAGTATAACATCGAGCTGTCCTTTTTGACGATTTCGACAGTTTTTCCCAACAAAGACAACATCTTTGTTCCGCTGTATGGGGGAGACCTTTGTAAAATGTCTATTTTTTTTCTAATTATAGAGTCACATCTATATTATATAGTTAAGCCTCAACTTCCCATTTTTCCTTTTCCTTTATATATCTTGGTCCCATATGTTTGAAATATTCATTTCATGAATATGTTTTTTCTCTAAATTGTCATTTATTATTTTCCTGCCATTACATCATATTCACCCTAAAGTTGACTATTTTTATTACCTATTTGAAGTATGTACTTGTGCTGTGTGCGCTTTCTGATATTGTATTACTCAATATTACATATCATACAAAGCAGTGAACTGATACGTAATTATTTCACTTGGACGTCTGACAGAAAAATAACGATTACCCAAAAATCTAACCTATGTCAAGTAGAGCAGAAAACCTTCACAGATCTATTCACTAAAGGTGAGACTCAGGAGAACTGGCGGGAGAAGAGAACAATGTAGACCAAATAGTCGATTTGGAATGCGAGATAAATGGGAGAATTTTTCCGGTTTGGCTATTTTGACCTAGAATTTTCACTTCTCCTGCAGGATTTCTCATGCACAGCCCCCACTCTCTGGAACGCTCTCCCTCGTACTGTCAGACTTTCCCCTAATTTCTCTTCCTTCAAACGCTCCCTTAAAACATTCCTATTTAGGGAAGCCTACCACTCAACTCACTGACGCAACCATCAATCACTCTCACCTTACAGTCCTCTCCTCCTGTTTCTAACCCCAACCCTCCTAGATTGTGAGTTCCTACAGGAATAGGGCCCTCATCTCCTCCTGTACTGTTTGTCAAATGTTGTTCAATGTATTGTAACCCTGTCTATACTGTGCCTATTGTACAGCGCTGCGGAATATGCTGGCGCTTTATAAATAAATAATAATAATAATAATAATATCTCCTGACTTCACCCTTTAGTGAATAGACCAGTTAGTGGTGCGATTTATTGAAAGGTCATTCTGGTGTTGTTTTTGTAAGTAAGCTTTAATAAATCCTGTCTGATACAATGAGCATTTTAGCAACTGATATCATTTCCCAACAAAGACAGAAAAAGCATTCCTCCTTAGGCCGGGTGCACACTAGCATTTTCTTCTGCGCACTAGCACACGTTATGACGCTCTTTATGACGTGCATTGTAGCATATAGTTACGTGGATAGAGAAGAACACACGTAGTACGCGCGCAACGCATAACGCGCGCTGAAGACGTCCATCATGGAAACACCAAGGCTTTTGCTCTAGGATTGACACGACGTTGGCCGCGTGCTGAACGTCAAATGTCAAAAGCCCAGCTTTTTTTTTTTTTTCATTCAACTCAAATTTAGTTTTAGCGTCGTGCGTCAAAATTAACGCATTGTCTGGCGTCTACCAATCTCTTCGTCATAAAGTGCGTCCTTTTTAATGCACGCTAGTGCGGAGAAGAAAACGCTAGTGTGCACCCGTCTTTACAAGTAACAGGAGCGGCTCTGAGAATGTCAGTTCTTCCAGAAACTTGATGGGTGGCGCGGAGCACGGCGAGGAAGACATTAAGTACATGTCGTGATTATTGTAGACAGGGCTCTCCCACAGGTTAAAGAAGACCTCTTTATTTGAATCAAGTCAATCTATTCTAGTTGTCTATTCAGCGCCTTAGGGATATGGCCGGCATGGATTCCTGCTCCTTATTTTCCTTGTTCACAGTAGGAGGAGAGGGTTCTGCTGTGCTGATATCAGTTTAATAGCCCTCTCCTTCCACTGTTCTGTGTGTTTAGCTTGTATGTATATTTGTTATTCTGTCACACCCATTGTACAGCGCTACGGAACTTGTTAGAGCTTTATAAAAACTTGTAACTGTAAAAGATCAGAATACAGAAGACTCAGCTGTGAAACACAAACAAAAAAAGTATTTGTCCTTATTTTTGGGTTAGAGTTACCTTTGGGGTTAGGGTTAACGTAAACTGTAACCAATGGAATCTGCTCCATATTTTTATGTAATCATCACTACAATTTTATCATGTTTGCTTTATTTTTAGGCAACAATCTGCTCCTTTTATGATCCAAGCATTAAAAACTGACGCGAGTACGGTGCAATTGCTTTGCTTTTTGCAGTCAAATTTACTTTCTTCAAAGCGTCTAGATTTAGGCTAGGGTCAGACGAAAGCATTTTTCCCCGCGAACGTGAAAAAGTGCGTCCGAACGCATTGACGTATTTTTTCATGGAATGCGCAAAAACGGTCAGACGACGCGCATTTTCGGGCGTGATTTTGTACGGATCGTCAATAAAACTCTTTTTGCGTCTGGACGTTATGTAGGCTGGACATTAGCAGCGTCTGACATCTCCTAATCACGCAAACACGCCGCTATGCCGCAGCTGCGCACTCAGTACGTCAGTACTAGTGGTTCAGCGTTCTCAAAAAAATGCGTTCAAATTCCACTTGCGTTGCACGACCGGACTTTTGTGCGGCCGTACATCGTATATTGGCCGTCATTGCCCGTCATCTGCTGCTAGTGCGGCCGTAATTATGTGCACCAGAACGCACGTTAAAAGTGCGCTGGTCTGACCCCAGCCTTAAGCTACTTTTTTTAAACCACAACTTTTTTGATGGGGCATTACTAGTGGCAGTCGTAAGATGTTGATTTACCGATAATAAACCTTGCTCATCTCCACAATGTAATGTACCATTGTTCTATCCAGCTCTAGGATGGAGGCAACATAATAGTTGATTTTTCTTTTGGGCCTGGAGCTGCATCTCCAATAATGAAGCACCAGGTGGAATTTCAGGTTAAACCGTGTGTTTTCTCCTTTAAATCTGTATTTATAAGAACATATATATATTGGATACTAAAGATTTTCTGCTGAAGTTGAGAACAGAATCATTTTCATTTAGAGATGTGAGATGCTTTATTTGAAATAAGAACATTCTTGTTGTGCTCTGTGGTGAATATAGATACACCTAAAGGCCCACGTCAGACGAACTCAGTGATCACGTCAGTGTTGCCGCACAGTTTAACGTCCGTCGCAGTATAGAATCATGATCAATAGAGACCCACACAAGAAGTACGTGCGCACCGAAGGGCACACTCACCACGCAGATGGCAAACGGATGCAATTTAGGCAAGAACGTAAAACCTCTAAGACGGACGTACAGAGTGCGCCACATCAGCGTAGTGTTCCGTGTGCGTGATGACACGCAGCGCATTTGCGACGTCCAGCACCTTGACGCACAAAATGGCTTTTCATATCCTTTTCCAATTTGTATAACTTTTCATAATAATTTTGTTTCCCATAATTCCCTTTTTATTCTATGTCCGTCAAGAAAAACGGATCGTGTGGTGGCTACAGTATCTTCCGTCAGTACGTACGTCCGTTGTGCACGCACGCAGAGTGCGCTCTGACTGCATTCATCTGACATTAGCCTTAGTTCTTTTTTTTAATTTGACAATTTTTATTGTGCACAGAATAAAGTGAACAGTATAATGCGCTATGCATGGTGACTGTAAAATAAAAGCAAACTGTTGTTTCGTACAAAAGTTTGTGTCGTGCAACATTTTTTATTTTTTCAACAATTATGTTAACAAGCTGTCAGCTCAGTGAAAATAATCATTTTGCGGTGAGTAATCAGTTGAACATAGAATTAGAGCGAAGAAATCAGTAATAATCAAATAAAGCAGTAGACTGCCCGGTCCAAAGCAAGTGGGAGATTCATAATGTGGTCGTGTGAGTATGGAAATATTAGGTTTAGCCTGCGTCAAGGTGTAATTGGAGCCAGGAATGTACAGTTGTGTTCAAAATTATTCAACCCCCACTGAAATTGAGTGTTTTGGCCAGTTTGACATTGATTTTGATCATTCAGTCATCTTGCTTACAATTAAATCAAAGAGGCACGTGTAGGTCAGACAAATATAACATAACATTTATAATGAAATAACCACAAATGTCTTTTCTGTGCTCACATCATTATCAGTTTTATTCAACCCCCAAGTGACATTCAATCTTAGTACTTAGTACAACATCCTTTTAGAGTTATAACAGCTTTTAAACGTGAAGCATAGCTTGACACAAGTGTCTTGCAGCGATCTACGGGTATCTTCGCCCATTCGTCATGGGCAAAAGCCTCCAGTTCAGTCACATTCTTAGGCTTGCGCACTCCAACTGCTTTCTTTAAGTCCCACCAGAGGTTCTCAATCGGATTTAAGTCAGGTGACTGCGATGGCCACTCCCAAATGTTCCAGCCTTTAATCTGCAACCATGCTCTAGTGGACTTGGAGGTATGCTTGGGATCATTGTCCTGTTGAAAGGTCCAACGTCTCCCAAGCCTCAGGTTTGTGACGGACTGCATCACATTGTCATCCAATATCTCCTGGTACTGAAGAGAATTCATGGTACCTTGCACACGCTGAAGCTTCCCTATACCTGCAGAAGCAAAACAGCCCCAAAGCATGATTGACCCCCGCCATGCTTCACAGTAGTCAAGGTGTTCTTTTCTTCATAGGCCTTGTTCTTCCTCCTCCAAACATAACGTTGATCCATGGGCCCAAACAGTTTTAATTTTTGTTTCATCAGTCCACAGAACACTATCCCAAAACTTCTGTGGTTTGTCGACATGACTTTTGGCATACTGCAGTCGACTCTTCTTATTCTTTGGAGACAGCAAGGGGGTGCGCCTGGGAGTTCTGGCATGGAGGCCTTCATTACGCAGTGTGCGCCGTATTGTCTGAGCTGACACTTCAGTACCCACATCTGACAAATCTTTTCTCAGTTCCTCAGCAGTCACACGGGGACTTTTCTCCACTCTACGCTTCAGGTAGCACACAGCAGTCGAAGTCAGCATCTTCTTTCTGCCACGACCAGGTAGCGTTTCAACAGTGCCATTTGCCTTGAATTTGCGAATGATGCTTCCTATGGTCTCTCTTGGTATGTTTAACATCTTTGCAATCTTCTTATAGCCATTGCCCTTCCTGTGAAGAGTAATCACCTCTTCTCTTGTCTTCCTGGACCATTCTCTTGACTTCACCATGTTTGTAACCACACCAGTAAATGTCTAGAAGGAGCTGAGTATCACAGTCATTTTAAAGCTGCCTAATTGGTGCTTATTATGCTTTATTGCTGCTCCGTGACATCCACAGGTGTTTTCAATACCTGATTGAAAACACTTGAATGAACCTCTGTTCTTCAGAGTGGTAGTCTTTAAGGGGTTGAATAATTGTGTCAATGAAGAATTCACAAAAGAAACATTTACTACTGTATTACAAAAACAATTGATGTCATTTTAGTTGCATATGGTTCTTTAAAAAGTCCTTGTAGGATTTCATTCTGAATACAATTACAAATGTACACTAAATTCCCTAAAACCCTTTACAGCATTGGGGGTTGAATAATTTAGAACACAACTGTATGTATATTGTGAAATATGTAGATCAGAGTAGGGGTTGTAATGGGTTGTGTCCTGCTACCATTTCCGCAGAGTACCAAGCCGTGTATTGTATTGAGGTTCTAATTCGTGTACGCATGTGGGGATCCAATGTTGGAAAGTAGCATTGGCATGTCGTGAGGAATTTCTTAGTATGAGTTTCCTTTCTAACCAAGGTGTGAAGCCAGTCCATGCGGAAGAGATGGTTCAATTTGGTTTGGAAGAGCGTAAGAGGGATTGGAGTGGAATGATTCCAAGTTTGTAAAATTGTCTTCCGACCCACCGCAGCAACCAGAGATAGGAAATGTTTGTGGTTTATTTTCAATGAGGGGATGGGACCGAAAATGAGGAAATCTGGTGTTAAACATCAAGCTAATGAGAAAACAAAGGAAAAAAATATACAGGATTATTCAGAGAAACTCTGGAGAACTTTTGAAGAAGTGAAAATTCTAGCATGGTTATTCAGAGAGGTGAAAACCAGGAAAATGTCTGAAGAAGTGAAAAGTCTAGGTAAAAATAGCTAAACCAGAAAAACTCTCCCCTTTATCTCACTTTCCAAATTGGTTATTTGGTCTAGATTGTTCATTCTCTTGGCAATTCTCCTGGTTTTCGCCTCTCTCTGAATAACCCTGTAAGTCAAAATAGCCAAACCATAAAAATTCTCCCATTTATCTCACTTTCCAAATCAGCTATTTTGACCTAGAATTCTCACTTCTCCAAAAGATCTCCAGAGTTTCACCTTTCTCTGAATAAACCTGGTAGACTATAATAGAAAATTGATCGTTGACTAGAAGAAGCATGATGGGTGCATTAGATGGGTGGAAAGGGTGGAAACGGCTCAGCTGCGAATCGGATCATTGAAGATTTAGGTTGTGTAAATAGATTCCACCTGTTGGTGTAACATGCATGACTCACTAAGACATTTATCAGACGCTCCTTCACACCCACATATATAAAGTACAGCGCTGACAAGTGTAATTTCTTCTTCTTATATTATTATTATATGGTTATGCAGTGTCAACAAAGTCTACATACAGGTCTGTTCAGTAAAAGGTGAAACTCAGGAGAAATGGCAGGAGAAGACAACAATCTAGACCAAATAGCGGATTTGGAAAGTGAGATAAATGGTTTGGCTATTTTGACCTGGATTTTTCACTTCTCCAGTCCATTCTCCAGTGCTTTCCATGAATTCTGCCCTTTTTGTGGCTGTTGTAATGATACAGTTGGATGTTTCATTACAGTCTAGGCTGGGGCTGCTCCTTGCAGCTTCTTTACAGTAATACAGGGTGACAGAAATATGATCTCACTGGGAATTTCTTTCCTCTACAGCAGCACACAAATATAGCATTATAATGAGAGTGGTTTTATACGCTAGTTGCTGGCATTTATTGTACTACATTGCAAAATCAAGTTTAACCCGTTTTTGGTAGTGAAAGGGTTAAATGGAATTAGCATGGAATATGGTATGAAGTCAGAGCCATTAGCTTAGAATGAAGAATAGAAATGCAGTGCATTAAAGTTTAAAGCACTCTGGTGTATGATAATATTTAACAGGAAAGTATATTGTTTGAGTTCCTATACTTTATTTGAAGTAATTTATCATTGATGGAGAGTGACATTATTATTGCATATTAACTGACATACAGATGTCAGACTTTTCTTTCCTGGAGTCACAATCAATTTGCCACAATACCGGAAAGCTGACATTTTTTTCCCTCGTTTCACTGCTTTTATTTTACAAATATGAATTTGTAGTTTGCGTACGTAGCAGCCCTTCCATACTTGTTGTTTTCTGTCTTACATTCCACCGATACCGAAAAATGTTTTTCATGGCTTGAAAAAAAAGTAATAATGTAGGTCATAACAGCAAAAAAATTTAAATGATGTAGCTAGATAATATTTTTTAAATCATTTATTTTGACATAAACATGGCATGTTTGTCCTGGATTTTGGACACCAGAATTTTTTTTTTATAACATTGCCGCAGATTTACATTAATTCTCTTTAATATGTATTTTTTATATGCTTTCAATTCAAAGAAAAGTCAAGAGTTATGTTTTAACCAGAATATCCTTTTTCTTTGTAGAGTTAGCAAAGCGTTCATCCTATATCAATTCAGCATGTTAAAACAAGCATTTTCCCAATTAACACCCGTTGTTTATAATGTTTAGCGATAGGGTTAGCTTAGAGCTAGGGTAAGTTAGGGCTAGGCTTAGGGCAACAGTTTCTGTGTGTCATATGAGTAAGTTCAGGGCTAGGATCAGGTTATGGCTAGGTTTAGGGCTAGGGTTAGGCTAGGACTAGGTTTAGGGTTACAGTTTCTGGGTGTCATATGGCTAGTTGTTGTCACGTCCCACGCTGATACCTGCCACCCGACAGCATCCTGCTCGCTGCTCGCTGGCCAGGCGCCGAGTGAATATAGAATATTTGATACAGTCCTAACCTCAACATCTGAGGAAAGGGATTTAGGGGTTATTATTTCAGAGGATCTAAGGGTAAGTAGTCAATGTAATAGAGCAGCGGGAAATGCTAGCAGAATGCTTGGTTGTGTAGGGAGAGGTATTAGCAGTAGGAAAAGGGAAGTGCTCATGCCACTGTACAGAGCACTGGTGAGACCTCACTTGGAGTACTGTGTGCAGTACTGGAGACCGTATCTCCAGAAGGATATAGACATCTTGGAGAGAGTTCAGAGAAGGGCTACTAAAATGGTGTACGGCTTGAAGGAGAAAAGTTACCAAGAAAGGCTTAATGATCTTAACATGTACAGCTTGGAAAAAAGACGAGACAGAGGAGATATGATAGAAACATTTAAATACATAAAGGGAATCCACAAGGTAGAGGAAGGGAGTATATTTAAAAGGAAACAAAATAGCAAAACAAGAGGACATAGTCTTAGATTAGAGGGGCAAACGTTTAAAAGTAACATCAGGAAGCATTATTTTACTGAGCGGGTGGTGGATACATGGAACAGTCTTCCAGTAGAAGTGGTAGAGGCCAAAACAGTAATTGAATTTAAGCAGGCATGGGATAGGCATAAGGCTACCCTAAACAAAAGATAAATCCAGGTAAAGTATCCATGTAATTGGGCAGACTAGATGGGCCAAAAGGTTCTTATCTGCCGACATTTTTTCTATGTTTCTATGTTTTCTAACCTGTGTTCATGTGAGACGCCAGGGGGTGAGGCGCGACTTGATGATGCGGCGCCCGCCGGGTTTAAAACCCAGTATCTCATTTACTCCTGAGCCTTGACGTGGTATTCACTTCCCTCAGCGATCTGTAGTTACTTTGGCTTATACTGTGTATTGACCTGGCTTTCCCTGACTACCCTGCACTGTATACTGACGAACACGCTCTGTGTACCAACCTGGCATTCTCCGACGAACCTGCTCTTTCTACCAACCTGGCATTGACTGACAACCCTGTTCTGTATAACGACTAGTGACCCTGCTCTGGGCATCGATATTGGCACACGTCTGACTAATACTAAGACCCTTGTTCCTTTAACTAAGTCTGTTATATTCTGGTATCTGTTAACCCTTGCTGGTTATATGTCACTTGGTTCCTTGAAGATAGCTAGCTATACTGACCACTCAAAGATCGGAGGGATAGGTAGGTTATTGTATACTGGGTCCAGTATCGTAGACCAAGGGGGGATACGTGACAGTTGTAGGGTTACCTTTTTTTTATTTCTATTTTTCTACTATTCCGATTATATCTGAATTTTTCCAATTGGAAAAATTTGGATTGATTTGAATTTTTTGATTCGGAAAACGATTGGTTCGAACATCGGCAATTCAGATCAATCCGAAATGTCAAATTGCGGATATGTCGGACTATTTCTAAATAGGTCTGAACTGAATTGCACATGTCTAATCTACCACCTCATGTCTCCGTATGCAGTAAAACCCTGGGTACAAATAGTTCCCAGTGTCATTCCTTGGCCCAAGTTCGACCCCCTCATATGTAAGTTTGCAAAGAATCATAGTTATCTCCTTTAAGTCCTATGGACTCCTGGAGACGATACCAGCAGCAGTGGAGTTGCTGACTCTATCGATCAGTGGCTGCAATTTTTTTCTACTCAAGTCACTATTACACTGGCTCAGTCAGAATAGAGCCGTTAATAGCAAGTCGCTAATAGATAAAGGCTCTCAATATTAATGGCTCAGCTGGAGTACGGCCCCTAAAGTCCCTTTAAAAATATTTAAATCCCCCAAACTCTGCTGACCCCATGGTTTTGAAAATATCACTTTTTATAACTTATTTAACCCTTTCGCTGCTGAGGCGTTTCACGCCTCTGTGCTGAGGTCATATTTACTGGTTTTGCTCATCATGTTTAAATGCGTTTTGAAGGCTTATTTTAGTATATGACCCAGACATATTATATATCGTTCTTTCTGTCAGACTCGGCAGATTAATAATATGTCATTATTATATGTATACGTTATGTCCTGTCTGTATATTATAACAAAAAATGCAATAAAATATGAATTTTCAATAATTTACAACGTGTAAAGTGTATTTTTTTCACATTTTAACATGCGAGCAATTGCGGTTATATTTTGTATGGGGTGCGCTTGTTAAAAAAATTTGAGATGGGGTCTCGTTACATTTTTTTTTGGGGGAAATTACAAGATTTTTAACAAACGCACCGCATACAAAAATCGTTAGTGCAGCATCATTGTTCACATTATAATTGAAATGGGAACAATATTGCTGCATTAACAAACCAAAAAAAAAAAAAGACTTGTTTATTTTTTTTTTTATAATTTTTTTTAATAATTTTTTTATTTTTATTTTTAATTTTATTTTTTTTAAAAAACTTTTTTCACAGTCGTGTTTGGTATCGTTGGAACGGCCATGCTCTGGCCGATCCAACAGTACCAAACTTTAACCCCTAGCTGCCACGGATCGGGAGATAGGGGTTCATTGGAACCCCCTATCTCCACCGTCGGTGGCAGCTAGGGGTTAACTTCAGGACTGGCGTCATCGTGCTATGCACGATGACGCCAGTCCTCAGGGGGAGTTCCGGGAAAGGAGCGCCGATTCGTGATCCGGCTCCCCAGGGGTTAATGAGAGCCACCGTTTGGAAGGGCAGGCTGTGCCCTTCCAAGCGGTGCCTGTCTTAACCCCTGCTCCCCGGCGATCGGGAGGGAGAGAGGTCCGAAGGACCTCCCCCCCTCCCTTTCAGGCACCTCCTCCGCACATGCGGGGGGGCGCCTGAATTAGATGTCATCGCGTCGCTGCGATGACATCTAATGTCCCCGCCAGGCTCCCGAGTGCTGGGCTGACATCCAAGATGTCAGCCCGCACCGGGGGGGCGCAGCAATCCGCCGGAATCCGGCGGATTGCTGCCTCCTGTGCTCGGACACGCTGAGCGCGTCCGTAACACAGGAGAACCACTTGGCTGGACGCGCTGGACACGAGTTAAAGTTTTTTTTAAAAAAAAAATATGTTTATTGTTGGATTGGCAGTGGTACAGAAATACAAAAACATCAAATACAAAGATAATTATACGAAGATGTAGTGTATGCAGCTGCCTCGCAAACGCACCTTTGGAAACTTGCTACAATGTATAACTCATTCTGCCGCTTTGTGCTACAATCAGGGCCGGCCCAAGACATTGTGCTGCCTGCAGCGAAGGATGAAATGCTGCTCCCCAAAAATAAAAAAAATAAGGCTAGGGTCAGACGAACGCATTTTTCGCGCTGTCCGTGAAAAAGTGCGTTCGAACGAATGGACGCATTTTTTCACGGAATACGCGATAGCGGTCATACGATGCGCATTTTCATTCGTGAAATAACACTTTTTGCATCTGGACGTGATGTTGGCCGGACATTAGCAGCGTCTGACATCTCCAAATCACGCGCACACGCCGCTAGTGGACACAGCGCACTCTGTACGTCAGTACTAGCGGTTTGACGTTCTCGAAAAAATGCGTTCGTTTGCCATTTGCGTTGCGCGGCCGCACTTTTGTGCGGACGTTCTTCGTATGCTGCCCGGCATTGGATGTAATTTGCTGCTATCGCGGCCGTGATTTAGTGTGGCTAAACGCACGTTAATACTGCGTTAGTCTGACCCTAGCCTAACACGCAGCGTGTATGAGCGTATCACAGTGCGCTACAGCAATAAAATTCAAACACTCATACGGTGTACATTAGAATTTTCTTGCTGTGGAGCTCTGTGATACAGTAATGTGAGGTGTATATAACTGAGCCCAGCGTCACATACACAGCAGTGCCCAGTGTCACATACCCAGCAGTGCCCAGCGTCACATACCCAGCAGTGCCAAGCATCACAAACCCAGCAGTGCCCAGCGTCACATACCCAGCAGTGCCCACACATGGGTATATAGCCCCAGCTCACACATGGATATATTTGTTCCCAGGCTCACACATGGATATATTTGCCCCACGTCCACTCATGTATATAGGCTTCAAAAAAAGGGATATAAATCTAAAAACAAAAGAAAAAATATATAGGGTAATATCCCACAAACTGGGTGTACGCAGAATACACTTGGCAACTCACAAAGGTAGATTTAAATCAGCCCATCATCCTCCAAGGATTGCCATGCAGTAGATGCCCAAACGAAGATGAATTGGTATCACATCCATCCGATGGTACACGATCTCGGAATAAATAATAAACAAGGATGGCACCAAGCATCAAATTGTATATAATAAAAAATGATTTGACTTACTCTTCAGAGTAGTTAAAACAGCATAGCAGTACTGGAGGCAACAGGATAAAAACAAGCAGCTCAACGCGTTTCTAACATACAAGCAGGGTTATTCAAAGAGATTCGAAAAATCACCGCACGTTCGGTGACTTTTCGTTCTCTTCAATTCGGTTCCTTTTGCCGATCCCATTTCGGTGACCCTGCGGTGTATTCAGCAAGCACCACAGGGTCCCCAAATTGCAGGGAAAGGCTGCCGCAAACCTGACGAAAACGAACCGCAAAACCCAACGAATGCACACCGAAAACCCCCAAAAACATCTGGATTAACCTGCTGAAAACCACGGAAAAAGCCCGAGCAGGAGTCGATTGCACACAGCCGAAGCAGCCGAGACCGCAGAGTGAAGTGAATAAATTAGCAAAATAGTTTGTGTGAATCTGTGAAAATGAAACGCTGTTTGCAAAGAAACTACTGAGCGAAAATGTCTGAAATTTACACAGGCGGTCCAGGGAATGATAATAAAAAGGGCTGTTACAGAAAAAATAAGTAAACTTTAAAAAAAAAATCGGACTTTTAAAAAAAAAAAAAAATTAAGAAAAAGGCTTAAAGTATCCTAAAAAATCTATAAATAAAGAGACTCTTTACTGCAGAATATTATAATCAACGGTTTATTAGATATTGAATTAAAACGGGAATATTTTTAACATTGAAGCCTATGGGATTCTCCTGAATTAACTTGCCGAATTAAACCCCCGAATGGCAGGGCATTTCGGGAACCTTTCTCAGCTGGTTTTCGTTCTCTGAATAGCCGAAGCAGTGCTTTTTCATGGGGATTTCACTGCCCTCGAACAGGCACGAACAGGCACCGTATGTGCAGGCAATTCGCCAGGATTTGGCGAATTGTCTGCTCTCTGGATAGCCAGGAAAGGTAACCGAACGCTGATTTTCAGCGTTCGGTTACCTTTCTCAAGCAATTCGGATCTCTTTGGATAACCCTGAAGGTCTTCCTCAGGAGAAGATGAATGTTATGACCATTGTGATGAACATTCATCTGCTCCTGAGGAAGACCTACAGGGTTATTCAGAGAGCGTGAAAAGCAGGAGAATGACTGGAGAATGACTGGAGAATGAAAAACTTGAGGTCAAAATAGCCAAAACAGAAAAAGTTTCCCTTTCATCTCACTTTCCAAATCGGCTATTTTGACCTAGAATTTTCATTCTCCAGACATTCTCCTGCTTTTCACGCTGTCTGAATAACCCTGCTTGTGTGGTAGGAACGCGTTGAGCTCTGCACCATTGTCGGGCCGGCCCTGGCTACAATGTACATACATGACACACCATTGTGACCTGTTAAAAGAGCTAAACTGGTCGTCGCTGGAATCTAGATGCACCCTTCACCTTTCCAACCTGGTGTTTAACCCCT